>JAAAKL020014312.1:0-12007 GCA_010016065.2 Carybdea cf. marsupialis auct. non (Linnaeus, 1758) | reverse complement strand
AAATGAAAAATTTTAAAGTTAAAATAATCAAAAAAATAACTGATCTCGTGATTTTAAGTCATAATTTTGCTAGAAAAAGCCATCTTTCATTTTTACAACCCCATACCCCACCCCCCCCCCCCCCCCCGAAATTAAAATTGTAAAATCATAATATTTAACACGATCTCAGTTTTTTAAGACTTACGCCAACTGCAAAGTGTAGTCGATGCTTAAAACGAGACGACCGGGACATAATTTTGCTATTGCCTAACTCATTCAGATCTACTTTTGTCATGTGGAAGACATTAACGATGTTTCATTACAAGGGGTAGAAATGCAGCCTTCTGATAACGAAGTGTAAAGGGCAATAGAGTTATTGGGCGACTACACAGTACTCTGGAGGTGCTGGATATGGACACAATCTACCGACCTAGGCCCTGTTGCAGGTAGTGTCGTCAAGGTTCACTCAGTATTAGCAATTGTTATCAGTACATATAATGAGTAGCAGCTATGCATGAATAGGTGGTCAAAATTAGAATAGGGATAGGAGTGACTCTACCGCTACCACAGTTTCGACAGCAGTAAAGAAAACCAAAAAGCCTTTTGTACGTGGCTTACTGACGTCACTGATTTCAAAAAATAAAGGATGGGCTAGATCTAGTTAAAGATATTTATTCGACCCCCCTCACAAATTTGCTTACAGAAAGAAGAAATAAGAATCCTCCCCTTCGTTTTACAATCAACCTGAAAGGCAAAACCACATCGGATCACGTCGTGTTAGCTAAGATACTTCAAACCGTTATGTCAAAATACTGCTCTACTTTACTTGACACAGGAGCTAAAAGCCGGGTGTGGCAGGGGGTACATCGTCCAGTAAGTTTCACCTTCTTTGCTTTATTTTGTTAGCTCTATTTTCAGTTCAGTGAAACTATAGGCAATTAAACCCTTTCTGCAGCCCTAAAAACCTCGACAACCAGAAACCAGTTGATAAAAACGCGGTGTCGCACACTGAAATCACTTTACATTTGACTCAAGTAAGTCTATCACAATGTTTGATTATAATCATTAGTTTACGGTAATATACTAACACTCCCATCTAAAATGAAGATGTTAAAAAATATGTGCAAAACAAAGCATATGTAGCACAATTAAACTGAGCTCACAAGACCCATCAATCTACGAAATTGATCTGATACTGTTCTACATACATGTGTGTTCATCATATCAGCAATCATTTCCTATAGGGAACATTTGTTTGATACAACTGTATTATCTTCTACTTTACCATGAATACGGCACGAGGTCAGGAAGATAAAGTTTGGTACGTAAATCATACTCATATCTTCTTTGAACAGACATCAAAGCCTTGATTGTCCTCACTGAAGTTGGATTATAGGTTGGAATCCTCAAGCAATCCAACATCAAACAAACGGCAATAATATAGCCTCTTTCCTAGTATACTTAGCTGCTGGATATTCTATCTGAGCAGAAGAAAGTTAAACTGTGCTCAGCTTCCCACTGCACCAGATACTTGAACTTCTGTCGAGAAAGACATCGAAAGCTGTATCAGATTTCCTTTCAAGAAGGATTTATACCCAATTAACAGTTAAAAGCAAATCGGTTTTATAGCTACTAGTATCCGATTTGTTTGATAAACTTTTACTATACCCAAACTGATCAACCACGGAAACACTAGTTCATTTGTAATTTTCGGTTTTCGCGGCTCGAATTTGAATGAAACTCCCAGAATGCAGCGCGCACTCCGGGATTAGAGCGGATATTGAATTTGAAATATTTGTTTTTGTTGCAATAGAAATAGCATTTGAGTCAAAAACGGTTTTTTTAAAAAAGGATCAAACGCATGAATACGCGGGATAATTTAATCTTTCATTAAATAGTCGCTGGAATCATAGCTGCTACGATACTTGAAACGGGTAACTTTGCAAGATCGAGTGATAGGTTTTATTTGTTTTCAAAGTATTGATACACAGTCCTATCTTCTTTTCTTGCATGTTATACATCATGGACAGTGCAAGAAATGCCCACCAGTTTGTCATAGAGTATAGAGATATCACCAGTGCATTAACCTACCCTAAGAACTTCTCTGAGGAGGCGTAAGTCGACATAACTCAAGCGGGTCCCCATCATAGCAAAGCATGTTTTGTGTACAGAGAATTAGTCGTCCTTATAAGCTAAGCACTATAAGACTGCAGTTCATAAGTCACGCAACGTTATTGCAAGGTTTCTTTAGATCACTGTTTTACTGGAAATGCTTAGATAGTTCATTCTTGATAAGCCTAGCATCTCCGTCTTTATTGCAACTTTCTGACTTTTATCATGAAGTTAGCTAAGCTTGTTAATAATGAGAATTAGCAACGGTGTCGAAAGCCTTGACAAAGTCGACCAATAATCTACATAGACTTCTGAGTTGCTCTCGGATTTTCTCAAGTAGTTTGTGCAGGTAAAGGTTCCATCTATGGCGTCTCTTTCTTTCTAGTCTTTTGACGTAGACAGAGGACATATGGAATCTGTCAAGCTTTTAGTATTTAGAAGATATTTATGAAGACTTTACCAACAAAGCTTAGTAGGGACATGCTCCTATAGTTTCCCACTCGCTCCTATGCCCTTCTCAACCCAATTCTACACGACGTTAATAGATATAGATTATTTAACTCACGATATTTCAATAACTCACGAAATTTCGTTGAGTGGCGTAAAGCTGAAAGTTGGCTATATTAGAGTTGTGCCTTAGTGAAAAATAAAAAAACTTTGAGTAGCAATGTTTGAGTTTTATACACGAAAAAAGCTATTTGTGAACAGGTATGTGAAAATCTAGAAAAAACAAAATTACACAACCGCTGTGTTTAAGAATGATCACTATGACTCTGCTTCAATAAAAAAGTTTTGTTTATAAATGGTTTGAGTTCTTTTACGAAGGTTATTTTTGTTCCATAATAGATTTTTCCTGATCTTCATCTACTTTTGTTGGCGACAAAAATAAAAATATGTTATTATTTTTACAGCACTTGTTTCGAGCCTAACAACATCCTATTTCATGAGCATAGAGCATAACATTACCATCTACTACTTTTGTTGATTTATAGGTAGCAAGAACCAAAAATTTGAAATTTTCAGGAAAATATATTGCTGTTGCAAGCTTTTTTTTACAAGAAAACGCTTAAAATACTGACTTATACTATAGGAAGAAAACACTTTGGCAACCAACACTGCTACAAAATAATGTTTGAGAGGTAGATTTTCAAAGGCAACATACATAGGTAGAATTGCGTTAACTTTATTGAGACTGGTTTATTGTAAAATTTAAAAAAATAAAAGGTAGAAAAATCCAAAACGGTTTTGACCAAGTTCTGGATAAAAAAATCTAATGTTGAAGTATGATAAGTATAAAGCATCCAGTAGGTTGGTCTAAACGGAAGAAAACTAGTTTATATGTTTGCAAAAGTTTATTTACATTTCATCTGAAGAGTAGATTCAAAAGTAACAACGAGAGCCTCTATAAACTACTCATAACACACATACAGACAGAGAGGCAAACAGACAAACAGGCAGACAGACAGAAAGATAGACACGCTTCTTTGCTTCTAGATAGAGTGTTTCTTCTCCGTTTAGACCGATCCATGTTTTATTCTTAATGTGAAAATTAAAGGAAATAGAAAAGGGGGGGCAATGTGCCCGCGGCAATGTTAATGCTAATAATTCTGTTAATATTTGTGACTTAGTTATGAAACTTGGTAGGTATGTTGATTTGTCGCTATGTAGGTATGTTGATTCGTCGTTCGCTAAGGAAAAACGAGGCTTTATTTTGACGTAGGAGCTGATGACGTCACATAACAGTAGAAAGGTGAGAGGTAACTAAACACTGATCGAAAATTAATTGTTTACATAACATTTACTAGCAAACCTTGATTTCTTAGGTTTGCAAGACTGTAAACACTTTAATAAAGTATAAAGAGATCTTTTGCATACAAATCACCTGTTTTGTGGGGGTAAAACAGGTTTATTCAAAGTGTTTTTACAGCAGGCATTTCTTGTTTGTTATGGGTGGCTCTCGGTAGGGCAAAATTATGATCCGTGGGCAATTTTTGACAATCTTTCTTGAAGCTACCTCAGTTTAAATTCAAAACAATCCAAAACAATTGGACACGTTGTACATGAGAGAGTCACAAAATACAGGTGAGAAGACCTCTTAGCCCCACCCCCATATATGGATATGGCTGAACAAAGACGGTCAATACCACGTTGTTCTATTCGTTAGTAAGACGTTCTGTAGCCCCAAACGAAGTTAAACATGACTAGAAGAAAAGACATCGGGAATGCTTGGCCATATAAGGAGAACATCAAGAGGAATTTCTTCATGACCGTGACCTTTTTACTACCTTGGCTTACAATTAAAAGATGTCAGTAGAGAATGCAATTAGAGCATACCACCAAAGGTTGCCAATTAGAGGATACCATTAGAGAATGGAACTAGATGATAAAATACCATTTGAGCATACTTGACATAATGAATAATGAAGGGTGCATTAATATATGGAATATATCTTGCTAAATTTTTTTGCATTGAGATAATGGGCGAATTCTTATAGTGGGTTGGGAAGCAAGGCAGAATCCGTAGCAGACAAAAATATATGAGAACCATCGAAATAGACACATCATATGCCAGTAACATATCTTTGTTGGGCTCGAATCGTATTGCCGTGGTAGCCACATTGGGCTCAAGGCATGTTTCTGTGACAGTAGCATATCTTTGTGGGTCTCGAATCATATTTCCGTGGTAGTCTCATTGGGCTCAAGTCATGTTTCTGTGACAGTAACATATCTTTGTGGGGCTCAGATCATATTTCCATGGTAGCCTCATTAGGCTCAAGTCATGTTTCTGTGACAGTAACATACCTTTGTGGGTCTCGAATCGTATTTCCATGGTAGCCTCATTAGGCTCAAGTCATGTTTCTGTGACAGCAACATAGGGCTCGTGAAACTTTTTGAGCATTTTATGTCTTTTTGTAAAAATTTTGAAGCATGTACTTCCTTTAGAAATGCTACTTGGCTGTTGTTCTTTACTAATACATTGGTTAGGTTTCTTATGTAAACTAGAGGAACAATTACTCGAGTTCCTTTCGGAAGAAGAGGTGAAACATTTTGCATTGCTTCTGCACTCATTTACAAATATTTTAAAGTACATAGTGGCCAAAGTGCATATGTCGAGATATTCAAGAATTAATTAAGCAGAACTGTCAAATATCATTTATGTATAGTATATACATAAAAAGGAGAATAACAAAGATATGTAGTTATCATTCATTCTTAGCTAATCTTACGCTATAAGATTTATAGGATACTTAGTACATTAACACTGTAGCATTTTCATTCAATATCAGTGATAGTGTTACACCGGTGATTATGAAACACAGTTTCATTATCTCTGGTTACACTAGTAATGAGGTCCCTCATGATAAACCACTGTTGATAAAACTGACTTGAAAGAAATATAATAGAAAAAGTGTTTGCAGCTTTTAAATTCTCCTAGAGAACAAGTTTTGATTATGGCAGTCTTTATTCCTGAAGCATATATTGTCTTCCAGAGACAGATTTTGAAGCAGTATGTTGGCGGCGACCATGAAACCCTGACAACTTTACGAGATGGACGGTATTCTATTGTATCAAAATAAAAGTGACTAGAAAGCGAGAATAGCGTTTTGTGAAGCAACACGGCTTATACAGTGGCAGGATTATGTCCCGGGACTGAGGAGTACTATGATTGTGATCAGTTATTTCGTTTACGACTCAGCTGTTCTACAACAGCACTATCATGGTACTCCATTTGTACAATCTTTATGTGGACTGCAAATTTGAATTTTGGATTCAAGTTTGCAAAAACTAAATACCGGTATGGCAGGTATATTGCGAATTTTCCGCTCAATTTTGAGCAATCGCTTTGCCCCAATTTTTGACTTTCAGGAAACTTGGGGGGCACATATTCCTTTGCACCAACCCTTCCGTACCCCTATGATGGAATTCGGTTTATCATAAGTACTAGTGTGTCTTCTTAATGCTTCATGTGCACAACTCTAAGAGGTTCCACTACGCGTTCCATAAAATGATAAAATAGCATTATTTTACGAGAGTCTTTGTTATCTATTTAATCAATTGTTATGTAATGATTCTGTGTCGGGCTGGTACCAATCATAAAGTAATAGGAAATAAACTAACCTGTGCCATTTGCAAGAAAAGACTGTTTTTCTTTAGTAAACTTCAAAAACATGGGTGCTATAATTCAAATTGCCTCAGCTATTGTCGTCCTTTGTTTAAAATTTCTTCTTGCCAAATCTGAAAGATCTGAAGCGATCAATGTTACCTTTCACATAAGTGAATAAATTACCCCTCTCCCATTAAAATTAAAAGCTTTCCTCCAAAATAAAAAAATCTTGGAATTAGCACATCTATGGAAATAATACCTCCTTCATTAAGTTCCGTTTTCAACAACAGTTCTGAAGTGAAGGCCCCTGCGCTTACTTATGAGGTCTTTCGTCTCCCTGTTTCTATAACTAAAGCTGTATTATCTACTTTGCTTTTGGTTAAACGAGAAACATGTTCTAAGAGGACTTTAATACTCTTAATCAAAGTTGAACAACATAGCAGATTTGCAAAACGACTGTTTGCTCCACCCACTAACGGCAACTACGGAGTTTGAGGAAAGACTTGAGTTGAGGATCAAGTCTATTTTTTATCAAGAGAATGTTGTAAGCTCTTGGCATCAAAATTAAGTGCAACTTATAAGATATCGAACAGGTCAATTCAAATGGAATGTAATTACAGCTAACCTTTACATAATTTACATGTTTAAATAAGCGGGTATTTGTTTAATTCATTTCCATATTAATTGAGTCGTAAGAGGTTACAGAGGTCATTAAACTTCATTTCAAAAGATGGCCAGTGTTAGCAAAAAGAGAGAACAAGGCACGATCTGTTTAAGAATGAAGTATGCTCATATGATCAAACAAACCTGGTTGGCCTATGACATTGGTTTATAGCATTACCTATAAAATAAAGCTATCACACTTGACAAAAATATAAGAGAAATAGAAAATATGTCACCACCTGGGTTCTAACCCTGTTAACTAATCTTATGCGGCGTGTTCTTTAACAAGACGCTAATGAGTTTGCAAGATTCGGTGCTAATTAAAGTAAGATTTGTTAATATCTTTCTTAATCCTTACCTAATTTTTTTTAGATAGCAAGGATTTATGGTAATACATTATTATTTTTTCCCTGGTCTGTTATAGAAGCCTGGCTACTATTTGCCTAAGTACCTGACATAGTCTGACAAATGAAAGCGTTGAAATGATATATAAAAAGAGAGTAACCTAGAACGAGATCTATACCCTATCTTTGTAAACTAGGTAATGACCGAGATATAATTTTTCCATTAATTAACGTTTTGGCTGGATTTAATAAACTAGATAGGGTGCTATTGAGGACGTTATTCATTTGATCCTCACGTGTAACGAATGTCTTTTGTTTGTCTTTATCTCAATCATATCTCTTATCCCATCTTAATTTCCCATCTTGAGCGTTTCGAGATAAGGAGCTCTATTTTCGAGAGTTTTACTTTAGGAAGAGTAAAAGGTAAAACAGCATTCAGTGGCGAGGGGATGTCGTATGAAGGTGATGTCGTATGAAGGTGATGTCATGATAACACATGTAGCTCATGTAGCAAAGAAACGTTACTACATTTTGCTTCTTAAGTTATTGCTTATACAAGCACACGTGTACTCTTGCATATCTCTAATGTACCTTGCTGTCAGTCAGTGTGACCAATGGCCGTTTTGTTTGGAGCCACCTGGGCCATGGCCAACGACTTTCTCCTCCATAAGCCCGGAGCTTTATTGCCAATAGAAGCAGATAAATGGTTCTGTCCAAATTAATTCCATAGAAGTAACTTGTAAATTCAAAGATTGACCAATGGGAGGGACTACAACACAGCCCTGTACGATCTCGCTTGAATTGCAGTGCATGACACTGTGGAGCTCCGTAAATGTCCATCTAACATAATAAGCGTAGACATAAAGCGCAGACCCAGGTTTGCCCGTGTTAATTTTTTGTTAAAGGGAGCACAGTTTCGAAAGAAACCCCACAATACCTTCTATCCTATCTGCGTATGAGCAAACTCGCGTCTTTCTATTACTACCTCCACTTTAAAATAAGCATTTCTTGGCTTGTCTACCCTAAACTATCATGTAATCCTTCTTCTTTGACGTCGTTAAGATATTTGCAGGCGCAGTGTATACTGAACTGTCTGTTTCATAGGTCAAGGTAGTACTGAAAGAGCTACAATACAAATAAGAAGCTAGGAAACGTTCATACGGATACTATGTGACGACCTCATCTCATATTGGGTTTTTATCTGCTGCCCTGTTGAACTTGTATTAAAACCCAACTTGTGAATTGCATTCTTGCCTATTGTTCACGAAACTTAAAAATAATCAAATTATGCCTACTGATGTCAAATGTTATATATCAATTTTATGTAAGTTTATACATCAACGTAAAATAGATCTAATAAGAAATGGGAATTATCACGCGATTCCCAATATACCATTTTCCCACATGATTGCTCTAAACGGATATAAAGTTGTACGAAAGATCTTGTATATGGCTGCCTTAAATAGAAGCAAACACTCTCTGACGTAGAAAACCAAGGAAGAGAAAGCTCTGTCGTTCTTATCCCTATTTTTAGCAGATTGAGGGGTACGCTGATTCATTAAGCCGATTCATTAAATAGGCCACGATTAAAGTAGACGTACCGCTAGTCTCAAACGGGCCGGCTCTTATGAATAGGTAAAATAGACTTTTTTTACCCTGTGGATTTATATGTATTACCTTATTGTTTATCAGTGAATAATTACATACTTTCAAAGGTATCTTGTTTCTGTTAACCTCTCTAAAGTTGCTTGAAACGTAAAGCAAAAAAATTTGTCTTGTAAAACATAGTTCGCGGCTACTGATTGGTCAAAACACAACATCAATCAGAAAGCCCAAATTCTGATTGGCTCTTATTCTTTTCTTTTCTTTTCTTATTCTTTTCTTTTCGTTTTCCATTATGACAATTTGTGCTCTAAGAAGAGGCAGTCGAAAAAACTTCAAAAAGTTCTTTAAAAGTATAGAAACAAAATGTAACATGGCTAAACATAACACTTATTTCCCCCATCAACTGCATGAAGATGTCGCTAATTGGAATATCAGAAGGAAAAAGGTTGAAGTATCTCCAAGGGAGTTACGAAAACCTATTTTATAACCAAACAAAGCCAAATTTTTATAACAACAAAATTATATCTGGTGAACCGCAGTAGAAACTGGGTAGCCAGGGGCTTTCCCAAGAATAATTTTCCCTACAGTAAAAGACACCTTAAAGTCTACGATACCAAACTCCGAATAATTGATTTTTCCCAGAAATATTTCCCTGCAGTAAGAGACTCACTAAATGCTTTGATACCAAACTTTGAATAATTAACTTTCCTTACAAAATTTCCCCTACAGTAAAAGACACCTTAAACTCTTCGATACCAAACTCTGAATAATTGACTTTTCTCTAGAGTGAGAGTTTTAGCTACCTTGACCAGAAATTACCATATCCTTCGGTCGTACGCGATCAAACAGTTAATTTGAGCTACACTGCAAAAATCTATAAAATTTAGCCTATTTTAGTTTTAAAATTGTTCTTACGTAAAGTGTATTACTTTATCTACCTTGATTTATATCTAAGTGCAAATAACCATTTTTATCCTTCTTGATATTGGAAGCGGTTTAATTATTGTTATTCTTAATGTAACTGTAGGCCGTTCACATATTAATGCACTAGTGACATTATTAAGCTACAATGATTTATATCATCACGGCTTTATACGAGTCCACCATAGTAAACTTCCTCAATTGCCTGTTAATATTATATGTTATTAGTTACGTCGAGCATCCTTCATAGTAAACTTCCTCAATTGCCTGTTAATGTTATATGTTATTAGTTACGTCGAGCATTCTTCATAGTAAACTTCCTCAATTGCCTGTTAATGTTATATATCATTAGTTACGTCGAGCATTCTTCATAGTAAACTTCCTCAATTGCCTGTTAATGTTATATATTATTAGTTTCGTCGAGCATTCTTCATAGTAAACTTCCCCAATTGCCTGTTAATGTTATATGTTATTAGTTACGTCGAGCATTCTTCATAGTAAACTTCCCCAATTGCCTGTTAATATTATATATTATTAGTTACGTCGAGCATTCTTCATAGTAAACTTCCTCAATTGCCTGTAAATGTTATATGTTATTAGTTACGTCGAGCATCCTTCATAGTAAACTTCCTCAATTGCCTGTTAATGTTATATATTATTAGTTACGTAGAGCATTCTTCATAGTAAACTTCCTCAATTGCCTGTTGATGTTATATATTATTAGTTACGTAGAGCATTCTTCATAGTAAACTTCCTCAATTGCCTGTTGATAATATACATTATTAGTTACGTCGAGCATTCTTCATCTTAGTTGACTACTGAAACATGAACTATATATTTTCCGAAAGCCCGCTATTACGGTTACAGAACATAATTTTAAAGATGACTCTTTTAAGATTTTTGAAAAATTTTGCGAGCAATACTATTTCAACGGGTGTAAACCATCGGCTGTTAATAGTACTACCTAGAGGATGATCAACTCGTAAGCAAACAAAGTACCGAAAGTTAGTGCAACAGCAGTGAACAAAACATTGATTAATTGACTCAGTAGAAGGAATATACTAGCAATATCCGTAGAGCCTACACTAAACACGCCTGTCCATCTCAAAAGACCGCGAAAACAGTTGTCGATGTCGTAATTAGACTCGTCCAATTTTACTCTGAACAGAGAACATTTCAGATTGAACAGTGGGAGAAGCGGTTTAAGAATTAGCCGTCAAAACAATTAACAAAACCAATCTTAACTAGTTAGTAATTGGAAGTGACTCGGAAAAATATCGGCAGAAAAACGAAATTTTAGTGAGATTATCGCTTCTTCTATAGTTTACTTAGGTTATGAAAAGGCAAATGAGCGACATGGAGAACTGAAACTCTTTCTTAGCCTCATTTTGTCAAATCGCTTCATGCGGGCTTTTAACTGTATCTCTTGGATTTTTGTATCAACATCAAACGTTCTGGCTTATCACGAATCTGTTGTACTGTAAGGTTACTCTTTGTCATCGCGTCTAGTAATTATTGCCAGTGATTTCAAAGATTTAGACTTTTTAAGTAGAACACCTTTAGGTGATATGCACGAGTAAAGTTTTCATGCGCTAGCACGAAGTAGCATGGGCTCCTTTGTCAATAAGTTCAACAAGGTCACTAAAAAGATATCGTTTATTATGATACATATAGATACGTACCTTTGAAAAGACAGCTACCAGAAACATAAAATCTGCTGGAAGAGCATTGCAGCCTCTGCAATGAAAACGGACTCAGCCAGAAAGACACAAGTAAGGGACTATCCGGCTTATTTGTACAAATAATGTCATTTGTTTCATTACAGAAACGTAGCTCCGTCTATGAGCAGCGTTGTTTTACTTGACATGGTACACACCCTAGATTATTTCCGATGTTTTGCGTTGAATCTACACTTTCGTTACAAATGATAACCTGCATGCTTTGGCCCAAGACATCATCAATGAGGGCTGTGTCATTAACATTCTAAACTCATCAATTATTCACACAAAAATCACTCGAGAGCTCAAGCAAGAAGATTCTTAGGTTTAAGAGAAGGTTCTCATTTAATTTAAAACGGACGTATTCGCATAGATAATTATGAGATTTAGTCTTTCCTCGCTGTCGTAGGAAATGCTTTTTCAGAACCGAGATAGCTTTTTACGTTAGCTGAAACAAGGAAGACTGACTAAATTTTTTGCTATTTTCCTTACCTGTGGTCGTTTAAGTCAAACAAAGATAGGTCCCTCGTAAATGTACAAACATCATTGTGAATGTTATA
>JAAAKL020014311.1:0-12007 GCA_010016065.2 Carybdea cf. marsupialis auct. non (Linnaeus, 1758) | reverse complement strand
AACAGCATAAGAATGAAGATTTTGAGAAAACCGGGTCGTCCGAGATGGAACAAACCGGGCTGGAACCAATGACAACACTTCATTGGAAAACTTCCAGTGATAGTATCTGTAGAAAAGGCTAAGAATGGATGTAAGAGTCCCAACATAGGTCAGAGGAAAAAGAGAGACCAAGCAGCCGCAAAGATGTACATTCTTCACGAGGAGAAATCTCTCCAGGACCTATATCAGTACGGCAATCCATGAATATGGGAGGGAGATGCGGCTCCCGCTTCATATTAAAAGATATCAGCCTAGTTTTTTTCGAATTAAAGGAAACCAGCCACTTCCTACCCCATTCCTCAACAGCACGAAGATCTGTCTCTAAAGCGGAAGCGAGTTCAAATTTGTTCGAACTGATTTTCGTTGTGGTGGATTCCGGAGTAAAACGTAGTATCATCAGCAAAGATATTGATGAACTGAAGTACTTTGCCTGGGAGATCATTGATGAAGAGTAGGAAAAGAACAAGACCAAGGATAGAACCTTGGGGAACACCAGCATTGGGGAACACCAGCATTAATGGGATACTCTGAGGAGGTTACTCCATCCAATATGACATGCATTGTCCTACCAGAGAGAAATGACTGCATGATACTAAAGACCTTTCCACTAACACCATAGGAGGCAAGCTTATGGAGGAAGCCAGCATACCAGACCTTGTCAAATGCCTTTGAAATATCGAGAGCAATAGCTCGTCCTTCACCAGCCCTGTCCACAAACCGATATAGGCGCTCAGTGATTACAGTCGACCGAGAGTGTCTGAACCCATACTGAACATCAACAAACAGACGCCGACTCTCAATGAAATGAGCTAATCTGTTGTTGATAAGACATTCAAAAATCTTGCTTATGACAAGGAGAAGACTGACTGGCCTATACTTTCCAGGATCAGATGGTTCACCACAATTTTTAAAGCTAGGAACAACATTAGAAACTTTTCAAGAAGAGGGAAAGCAGAACTAAGAAAGACAGAGATTGAAAAGTTTTGACAATAAGGACGATAATTCAGGGGCACACTCCTTCTGAACAACAACAGGAATGCCATCTGGGCCAGGAGTCTTAGATTGATCTAGACCAGAGATTACCTTCGAAACCAACGTTGGCGAAATGACAATAGAAGGTATGATCGGTTCGGAGAGGAACATCAGGTAAAGGAACACTAGTGTCGTCCAGGGTGGAGTTTTTCCCTAGAGCAAAGGGAAAATCGGACACCATCAAACAGCGGAGGAACAACAAACCTTCCAGGATTTACCACACTATTGTAGATTCGCCAGAAGTCACGACTACCAAGCCTTTGTGCAGGAATGGACTCGCGGACCTGTTCAATGTAGCGAGATTTGGTATCAGTAATCACTCTTTTGCAGGCGTTACTTGCCCGTCTGAAAGAAACCCGAGACTCATCAGCCCCATCTTGCTGAAATTATTTGTAGAAATGGTGAGCGATAGCAGAGACACAATGGGCATTGAACCATGGTGGGGAATGTGGCTTTACCTTGAAACTACGACTGGGTACAAATGTGCCAATACCAACATTGAGCCACTCACTGAATTCAGCTGCAGCATCAGATGCAGGCTTGCAAAAAACTGAATCCCATGGAACATCCCCAAGAAACCGTCGAAAACCTTCCCATTCGGCCTTCCGATAATTGAACGTCTTTCTAAGGAAAGGCCTATTAGTACCATTTGGAACACCAATCTTGACGTCAACATTGACAACAGCATGGTCAGAGGACCCAAGTGAAGGGAGACTTGAAACTGAACAAAGGTTTGGAACGGAGGTCAAAAAGAGATCCAATAAAGAAGGTGTGCCAGAGTTTGTATCTGGAAATCTTGTGGGGAAATCAACAACCTGAGGAAGATCATGAGACAAGAAAAAATTGTGGGTAATTTCGCCTGCCTTGTCTGTCCGATTTGAGTGAGACAGCCAAGACTTGTGATGACATTAAAATCACCAAAGACAAAGATATTAGCTGATTCCTGGATTTCCAAGGCCTTGTCAATAGAGTCAGACACGGCCTTAATAACCGTGCAAGAATCAGATGAAGGAGAACAGTACAAGAAAAACAAGTAGCATGAAGCAGGGATATGCGAAAGCAAATGAAAGATTCACCACTAGCTTCAAGCTGGGTTAGCCTAACAGCTGGAAGATCCTCCCTAACAGACACGGCAAGGCCATGAAGATACGTTGAGGCCATCAACATGAAAATTACTAAGGGAGAGAGAGAGTGCAAGAACATGCGGAGAGTTTGAGTGAAGGAATGTCTCAACAAATGGAAAATTGGTACGTAACCCTCTGATATTGGAAAAGGATAGAGAGAGAACAGCATTGTGAAATTTGGGTTGAACTGGTTTAGACTTTCTTGATAATATAGCCATGTCATAGAAATAAAAAGGGAAAATGGTGCTTCTGACTACTATGAATCTCATTGACTGTGACCGGCGATGCAGGCTGAGCCAACATCCACTGAACCTATTGCCATAGCAAAAGCATGGTCAGACCTCGAAGTCACCCACCGGAAATAGCTACAGGGACACACATCCATGCGCAACATGGCACTGTAGACTACCCCAATATTTTACACCTGTTGATCAGAGAAGCCTCTTAAGGAGCTACCCCCAAGTTCGGTCTCCTAACTACCAGGCGGAAAGTGCCAACCAGAAAATAAAACACATAACCCTGTATCCTCTACCAAGAGTTTTTGTTCCCTCGGAGCGTGCATCAGGTCACAATCTCAAGACAGAAGAGGCAAAAGCACCAAGAGACCAGCATTCATACTCCTGGGCCAGGAACAAGCCAAGGCTCTACACAGGCCCATTAGAGGTAAGAAGGGGTTACAAAAGGCTGGTTGATGCAAGCGTCTACCCCTAAATTGGTTTAGGATAACCAAAAAACCGGTGTTTTTATCGAGACACCATCTCTAGGAGAGTTGTCAACCAAGACTAAAGAGGCCCTCCTCCCCATAAGACAGACTGAATCCTGCCGAATGCCAACCCGGAATTTCATAGTCTCCGGATAGGCTAACGGGTGCTACACCTTGCCCATGGATGACCCGCAGGTAGTTGTTGCCAAGGGTAACCTCATTAGTCCCACGTCGAAACTCCACAGCCGGATGCACTCGTTTAGAACGTTTATTTGATAGATTACATTTGTCAGCGGTTATAAGTGCATTCTTTTCCGCAGTGCATAATTTATTAACGCATACCTATATTGGACGGTTTAGCCACTGTTGCAATATTCAACCTTACGTTGTACTAAATGCTACGCTGTTTTAAGCCCCAGATATATATGCACTTAAGTTCGAGAGGGCAGATATTCTTATCTCTGCCATTGCATCTAGTTGATGTTGTTTATCTTTGTTATCCTTTCTGTCTCTCTCTATCTGTCCCTCCCTACTATATTTATCCTATACAAAACATTGTAGTATATATTAAGCATATAACATGGACTTTGAAAAGATGCCCGAGAGTTTCCAGAAATGGATCATTATTGATTTTAGTAGTTGACGTTGTTTTTGAAACATTGATCTCTTGTTCATTCTTTCAGCTTCATGAATGTACATCAAATTGTATGCAAGGATTTAAGTGTTGTTGTTTTCCACATTGCTGACAATGTCGCCGAAGTAGACGGCAACTCGTATATCATGGAATCAACACACCTCTATGCTATGGGAAAAGAAATGGTTGACAGTTTCAAGTCATGATAACTTCATCCTCATTAAGTCGCTTCGTGGCGCAAAGGTTGCCAAATTGACTCTCTCCTCTAAATTTACCCTAATATTAGCTCCATCGACGAGGGTAAACTGCTAATTACTTTACCGCATCTGACCGTTAAGATCAGATGAGTTGAAGTGCTTGTGCAGTTAGGTTTGGGTAAGGTAAGGTTTCCTTAGATATTAAAGATCATTTGCAAAGTTTCCACAAGCGCATCATTGTCCCGTATTTTGAATGCAGTTTTGGCGCTTTCCACATATGGATGTTCATATTTTCTAAAACCATTCAGGTCGACTACAAATTTGGTATTACATCGAACGTCATTACTTCGTGTTGCTTTAACCTTCCCATTCTCCTGGAAAAGGGGAAAACAGCACATTTTGATCTCCCCTTGAAGCAAGCACAGCCTGTCTTCTTTATCTTTTAACAATGTTAAGCTCACACAGATATATTTTCAAACTTTGAGCATTTCGATAGATGACTATTACCATCTGACAAATACGTTGTGATACACTTCATCACTGATAAGAATATCATCATCTGACCTAACAATCTGGCATAGTCCACGACGTAATATTGGATGGTAACATATAACAAGAGCGCTTTTATCGACCGAAATTTTTTCCTGCTTAAAATTAAGAACTTCATCGGTGTTTTCGTAAAACAGATTTCTCACCCCTAATTTGCCCCTTCTGTGACATTTTGTTCATGACTATCGTTCTGTTAAGCCTTAAAACATTGAAGAATATAAGTAGGTATCAAGGGCACTGTTCGTGCATACTGTTTTCTACAATGCAGTCGAACGAGTTTTAATATGGAAACAATGATTAGCTTTCACAGATTCATGATAATGTAACCGTACTACTAACCGTGAAGCATAGAATGATCATATCACAAGCTGCTCAGCTAATAAGCAGAATTCACAAACTACAGCACAGATGTCCAAATGAATTTTTACATCTAACAGAGGAATTGACTTAGAGGAGGTCACGACTTCCTCTGTTTATTTAGAGCAAACTTACCTTGCTCCACTTAATCCATCGAGTTTGATTTACTGACTCTGTTTCTGGGCCTGCTTTTGATAGTAGGCTTTCGTTTACTTATGTTTACTCATGTTTTTCTGTAAGCTTTTAAAGCAAACTTTCAAAAAGGTATGAGCCCCGCCCCAACTTTTTAAACTAAGCTATGGCCTCTCACTGTCATTGTGGATCTCTTTACTTGGAAAGTCGAAGCGAGTTAGTTTACATTTTTAACAACTACTGATTGTTTCATACTTGATAGATAGCCTTAAATCAATATTCTAAACATATTACATCACATTAGTGAAATTACTTTGTTTCCAATAAACATGGATATCTGCACAAACGTCATTCTACATTTCGATCATCAGCCGTCTATTACTTCAAATGATCACTTTTGATATGATGTGGGCCATTTTATAGCTGATGGAGTAACGTGGAGTAAACGAAAGTACATTAGTACCTGACCTTATAAAGGATTTGACAGAGGAAAATGAGGCGAAGTTATGCTATTGCCAAACTGAATTTCGCCAATAAATACTGTAACGATCGTCCAACAAAAGTATGTAAGCATAATATCCTGTGAGACTACCGGCAGCCATTATGACTACCAGCAGCCATTATGATAGTGAACCGATGTAGTTCAAGCAGTTATGAGATATGATTGATCGAGTTATTACAAATACCACAACCAGGGTAACCTTATTCTTTTGGCTTTCACTTCTCACTCTTTGCGGAGGACAGTTTTATTGTCTGCTGACATACCCTTCCAAGTCTCATATCTGTGGGAAACTTCATGAATTGACAAATCAGATACCATGGTAGACAAAGTCCCGAATTCTAGCGGTTGGTCATACTTTGGTTTTTAGTGATGGGTTTACTCGCTGCTTGGATCAAGCTGTTTAGACACTCAGCATTGTAAGTCATGTTGCAGACCTCAAGAAGTTGAGAGTTTCGCATCCTTAGCGGGAGCACCATTGATTCTGACCGTCTTTATTTTAGACATTGTTTGGTTGCATTTTTCAAATTCCAAAACAACGAGTTTTTTGGTATTGATGGCTATTAGTTGTGATACGACCTAAGTCATCAGTTGTTTACAATTGAATTTCTGTAGGTGGCCCCCAAGTACTTTATCAAAATATTATTGCATAAGCCCGATGAGCTAAATCGGATTTGTTTCTTAATCCATAGTTGCCTTGTCTTCCTCTCTTTCTGGTTGCTTCAGTTACCATGTCCCACCCAAATTCAGCTTGTAGTTCAATCTTACTCTTTCTGATTTCTGCATTTTGCGGATAAGTCGTCTAGTTTTATTTGTATACCATTGTGAGCCTTACGACTGACTGCTTTAACAGATTGGTTGACCGCTCCTGTTGCTCTCTGGCTGTAATTGTTCTATGAAACCTGTATAATACCTACTTTTGTGTACAAGTTTTTGGTGTCCAGTCGAACCGTTTTATTCTTATTCCTTCATGGCACATATGCATTTGCTACTGCTCTTTCATCATCAATTTAGAGATGTCATCCGCTTACGGGATATCAAAAGGGTAATTCAATACTTCGAAATGTCTGCGTATTCCGACTGAATATTTCGTGATAATAGTAGAAAAAACTGTGAATATCAAATAATCGAACTTGATTATGAAAGCTGTACTTCTCTTCTGGCGTATGCTAAGGAATTTTTAAGCAATCATTATTTGTGGTCTGACCACACCAAATAGTATTTTGTACGCATGATCGTACGTTGGGTCTCAAGCCACTTCTACTGAATGAGTATGTATTCAACCTGTGACTTTGTGAAATCTAGATATGTACATGTTCTCAGCTTTCATTGTCGTTCCTCGTTCATGTTATTCGGACGTGCTAGTTTGAACGTGACATGCATATTCAGAAAAACACTGTCCTTCTAATCTGTTAAGGAGTGATACAAAACACCTTTACACTCTTTCGGTGCTGTTTAAGCATTCACATCATCATCAAAAATAGAGCATCGTGTTTTTGGGATTGTTCGTATAACCTCAGCTAACGTCAAGTAGAATTCTTCTATGACAGTCCGTGTTTTAGGACTGCAGGTGTCCACTATTGTCATTTCTGGATTTCCGTTGAAACATGATCACTTTGTAATATTGGAAACGACACCAGTACTAAGAGACATATTAATGAAATGCTAAAACCGAGAGAAAATACTTAATGTGCGTCCCTTAATCAAACCGTGGGCCAGATTCCACCTGATATTTTTCGGCTACAATATTTTAATTATTCCTTCAAAAAAGCAGTAAAAACATGTTGCATCTTAAGAGTTGCAAACAATTACTATTTCTAGAATGTTCTCCGAGAAAAGTTGAGAACAGGAAAGCTATCTTTTTAAGATTCTGAACGACCATTCAAAACTATTTATTTGCATTCTTTGAAGATGTCGAAGTCCCTCTCTCTTCCCAATTAAGGCTATAGTAGTTTGCTGACGCCTTTTTATTTTAGAAGCTAGATCATCTTCGATGAACTTTTAGAAATTATTTGATCACTTCGTTCTTGAGATTTTGACAATTATTTCGTCTGAAAAATTTAGAAGCACAGTAGGATAAACGTCAGAAAAATACAGTGCGGATAGGGGTGGTGAGAGCAGAACGGTTTTGAACGCGTATTTTCGCTGAAAATGGGGACAGTAACAAGAAAGAAAAGAAAGGAAGTCAAAATTAAGGAGGGGTCCGGACCCTGCCTTCAGGTGCTTACATATATGAAGTATCATTGCACTTGTTTGTAGATCTTGTAAAAGGAGACCAATAATTATCTCACTTTCTCTTCCGTCCTTTTCGCAATTTCTTGTATTGTTTCATCATAATCCTTTATATTTGCGGTGATACCCATGGGTATAGCATGTTGTAAGTTGCGCATGCTCTGCGAAGGCTGCTAGTACTAAATCGTTACTGGATTGATATAGATGTAACAAGTTTGCAATAACAAGAACGTAATTTGGTTTAACCTGCTTGTATTTTGGAGAGAGCCTACAAAGTATGGAGAATATTAGCGGTAGGTGTGCCGCACGGAACAAGTGGTCTGATTTAATTACTATTGACACCCAGCAAAGAGGTTGCTAAAGTAAAGAAATGTCTGTACACAAAAGCAAAATATTTGATCCCAACCTTCCCATGTTTCTTACACCATTGTTAAATAAGTGGATGTACATGAATTTGTAAAGAAAGTCTTCTTTTATCTAAACTCAAGCCTTCTCTCTAAACTTATCCCAGGGCTCTATTCCTCTGTCTCTCTTTTAGCACTTACTATTCTCCCTTTGGGACCATTGTGATTTTTTTACACTTTTGTATTGTACTGATTTTTCGCTTCAAGTTTGCTACGCTATGCTGTTTGTTATCCTTTGATAATGATGTGAGATACATTGAAAGTTCAGAAGATTTACTTGTGTTTGTCAAATTCGGATTAATTCTTTGCCACTATGGTCTTCCTACTTTCTCTTTGCTGGGTTTTTATATTTATCATTAGATTACGATTTCCACTTGACCATTCAATTGCGGAATTTGTAACTAATTTGAGGAAGTAACGACTGTAAAAGCGAGAAGATCGTTATGGCTGATTTATAAACAGAAATCCACACTTTCATTAGCGGGAACGTTGGCAAAGAGATATTAACATAAATGCTCATTACAATGATATCATTGGTATATATCCTAGAAATTTAAAATTCATCAATAACAGATAGTTTGTCTAAAACGGAATATGAACTTAGGAAAATAAATTTAAAAGTGAAGACAAGATATTAATTTTGTCAATTCTGTACGAATGAGTTTCAATAGCTGAAAAAATCGGGGGAAAAGATAAACTTTGTGGATTGTCAAAAAATGCAAAAGCCTCTCTTTGAACACTTGATATTTCCACCATCACCTGTCCTTGACATCTGTTACTTACCCTGAGGGTCAAGTAATTCTTCCTTACTGTTGTTTTTATATTGTTTAATTTTACTTCATCAGTCTGTTTGATAGCGTCTTGATTTATCTATGGAGATGATATAAGAAACATTGACCACTCGGAATCTAAAACATTTTACTGCTGGTATAGCAACATCGTCGGGTTTCAACTGTTAAGCTTAGCGACATAACGTCCGACAAGGGAGTCAGTGTTGTTTTATTGGTGGCAATGATATCAATTAGGGACGATATTTCTTTGGCGACACATGTTGCTTCTTAGGTAATTGTGTGAAGCCTTGAGTCTTTAGAATCCATTCCGCTTCGCTATTATCGATCTGTTTAGAAATGACCCACATTCAGATTCCCCAGGAGTTTAACTTGTTTTGTCTCTTCATTGATTCAAGTAGAATTATGGTCCATTATCAATTGAAAAATCGATTAGCACTGTTTGTTGCATATGAAGGGCTGTATAATGTGTTGTTTTAACAATTTCAAGTTTGAGGAGATACTAGGGAAAAGTAAAAATGTCACCACAAGGATTCGAACGCGGTACCCGGAGGTAGTGGAATCCCGATGGTGACATTTTCACTTTTCTCTTGATATTTTCACATACTCTCTTCTTTGTAGGCCCTCTACTTTATAGACATTTAATAAAATTTCCAACAATGAGAATACTGCTCCCTTGAATGTTCGAGGCAGTGTCCTTTATAGACATTTTTTCATTCTTTCGAATGTAACGATCAGTTGGACTGAGCATTCTACCAAGAAAGGGATACACAAGCGCAGGTAGACAGAAAGGTTGCTTTTAGAAAACGTAGCAGATAGACAGCTCGCATTTTCCACAGATGCCATAAGAAAGAGCATATTAGAAAAGCTAGTGATTAAAGGCAAGTTTGAAGGAAAGGTGGACACTGGAAGTCAAAGGTGTTTTAATGAAATTCTTTATGAAGGGTATCAACGCCAGTGTTAAAGGGAGATGGTCCACCTGGGAAGATAAAGACGGTAGCGGAGAATCATGATTGCCGAAGCCCTCAGAGGATGTGGCCCTTGAAAAATCTCCCTTCTCTTCCATACAATTCTCCTCCTCCTCCGATACCCATTGGTCTTGTATGATTTAATAAATTAGATGCATGTTTATTGCTGATAAGTTATAAAGTTAAAAAGGTTGTCAGCGGCACAACTAAAATTGTATTTTTCCGAATTTCAAAATAATTTTATAATTTTGATTAGCATTGGACAGATTTATGGACAAGACTTTTATAAGTATTATCATCAATATCATCTTAAATTCAGATTTAGTAGGAATGCCAAGTAATCAGGGTCCTCTTACACAAAGGGTGACTACTCTTCCTTCGCATGCAGCAGAGGCTCGCCCTCTAAACTGGTTGTTGCTGGCCAGCAGTGGAGGTTTGGGAGCTAATGCGGTTCGTTGAAGAAAAATGAAGCTTGTTTTCATCGGGACATTATCGCGGCTTAGTTGGGAGAGCATCACGCCACTATTGCGTAGATGCTGAGCTCAAACCCCTGTTGTGAAATATTTTTACTTTTCTGAAAAGACTTAAAATGGCTTAAATAACTAGTGACTGAATATCTAGTCCAGGATAAGCTTTACGACAGTCAATTGTCTATGAAATAGGATCCGACCCGTGATAGATTGAGAAAATCACGTCCTAAATTATCAAGCATCCGATTTCATATACTTATAGAAACATACACAGAGCCATAATTGTAAACATGTCAACATATTAATTCCTAACCCTGAAACCTGTTTTCCTATGTTCAAGTTTAAGAGCGTTCCTTTTTGGGTCTAAGTGATATCTGCCTTTCTTTACTTTCCAGTCTTTAAGATGTAATAAGATAGTAAGCCGTCCGAAAACATCAAAGTTTCATGATACCAAACCTCAAACAGACACTTTGTTATCATATGACAACGGTCAGAGACGCAAAGTGGAGAATTTTGTAATCTAATGACACATCACTTTGCTTCAAGTTCCCTTTCGTCTTCATAGAGATCGGCTTTCAATAAGAGTCTTCAGTCTGTCGAGTCCATCGACAAGAGGAATTCAGTTGCTACTGGACAACTATATACTACAATTAAAACTATTTAAGCAGACAAATGAGAAGAAATGAAGTGTTTAATTTTCCATCTCGCACTGCACCTTCGTTACTAAATTATTTTTGTATTTCCAGAACGTAATAAGAGCTGGTTTGGAAACTTAATATTCTCACATTTTCTGTCACAAGAAAACGTAAAACCACACGGCTAAGAAATACCTTTTAAAGCTACGTGAGAGCTACGTGAGAGCGTTGCACAAAAATAGACTGGCATTCGGTTACTTTGACAACTTCAGTTTTCGTTCAGCTACATAAGGAAAGGCAGCTTGTTATTTTACAAAATTGAAGTTCTATTCTTTTCAATTCGATTTACTTTCTATCAAAATATTCTGGTGATAATCTCCCTACCGAAACATATCATTTTACGTGAACTCGATAAGTATTGTATCTCATACCATGTTTAAGTGCTGAGGATTTTGTTAACCTTACTTGGTGTTTGCGCAAGACAGTGGTATGACATTTTATTATCGCGAGACTTATCGTATCAAGTTACAAATATGAAACTACTTACAACGATATAGGTTGCAGCTTCAAATATAAGAAGATTCATTGAATCAAAGAGTTATAGTTCATTGATGGAAGACTTTATCGTGACATGGAGAGCAGATAATGAACGTGTCTTACATAGATTTCAGCTTTGACACGATCTATTAGTACTATTCAGCACAATGGACCCGAAGGCATGAAGTTAATGATGTCGCAATATGTTTCGAATGTAAGATTTTAAGAGCATCTTCATTAATAAAAACTTGCATTATTACATAAAATAAGAAAGCACAAAAATTTAAACCATTTTTTTTTACTTAAAAGCTTTTTTTTCGTCTGACACTCCTCGGAGCACAAAAAGAATGGAACACAACAAGTAAGGAGGTAAACTTTTACACAGCTGTGCTTTCAAGCTAGCCAACCAGAACTTGGACTGCCATATTGGTTTTGTTTTTGACCAATCAGCGTCAATACAAGTGATTGATTAACCAAAAGGCCCAATGAAAACACAATTATTTTATTCTGTTTTAACAGCAACGGTTTTCTTTCTTCTCCTTCGACTGATTCCAGGACGGCCGCTTGGGTGTTAAGGACGGGGAGCACTGTGCCGCAAAATCTTCGTGAGACTCAACATCTGCACAAATCAGCGTTATACGAGTTCGGGGAAATATAGGTCATAAATATCTGAAATATCGGTTATTGTCCTATTGAAAAATCTAACT
>JAAAKL020014310.1:0-12008 GCA_010016065.2 Carybdea cf. marsupialis auct. non (Linnaeus, 1758) | reverse complement strand
TCCTTCCATGGGCAAGTAGCATGGCGCAGAGAGAGGCTGGTCTCTAGAATTGTATAGAGCTAGATGCGATGCCCTCCGGTGGGCTATCAGAAGCTAATTTGGCCACTAGAGAAGTGAACTATGTTATCACCGAGTCACGATAGCTTAGTTTGTACAGAGTTCGAGTCCAGATGGTGACATTTTCACTTTTCACTGGTATCTCTTCAAACAAACGCAAAATCTAGGAATCAGTCATAGAAGAACCAACCTCGAAGCTATTTTAGGGGCATATTATATAGTTCTCTGTCAACGTTATTACATACGTCGCTTAATAAAATTATCCCCGCGGAAATGGACTGTTATGAAACATTCTGAAATTTAACAAACGAACTTATCAGACTATCTTGAACCAAAAGTAAGGAAGCTAATATTATATTTTTTATGTTTTATATTAGATATTTATTCAAGTTCTTGGTTAGGAACAGTTAATGGGCGGATTCCTGCTAGTGCTTTCAAGAGAGACTCTTGCCTATAGACATTTAACGGAACGTCGATATGAAATTTGCTTCCGTATGTACGCGATTCCACTTGATAGGTTTGTGTATACTTTCGAATCGCTTAAAAGCAAGCAATATGCACATTGATGCAGTTATACCTGGAATACTGAGGATTATTTGTTTAATACAGATGATAGCCCCATGCTCGCGTCACATATCTATTTCATGAAAATTAATTCACCTCTTCAACAGAAATTGTCGTTATCCTATACCAAGCTCTCTTTTAAGGACGTTTATCCCCCTTACAATCACTACGTTTCTTTCCCCTTTGGATGTGTACGATACCCTAGGCTCCTGCTGTCTGCAAGGTTTTATCAGGTGTTGAAGTAAGGTAAATGCAAATACAGACAAGTTGCAGCTTAAACAGATTTGGTTAATCTTCTTTTGCACCTCGGACCAGATTGCAACTGCAGTAGTCGGTCGAGATGGGTAGTATCCAGTTTTGAAAATTCCACCATCCTATTCTCAAAAAATTAATTTTTTGCCCGGTTATCGTTTCTATTAGTACTTAGTTTATGCGTAGTTTGCGATGTATTGAATTACATAAATGTAAAGTTGATCGCACAAGAATATATGAAGGGCTGGGTGCGATACGTGGACCAGGGCTTGGTTACTCTTGGTTTAAACGGCTCAGAATGCCTTTTATGTTCAAATCATTAGTTCTTTGTACTGGATACGTATTAGACTATTAATTGAAGGTAGACAAACACCCCTCACTTCTCTATTGAATACTAACTACGTAGAAGCGGTGGACCATGTTCCTTTTGTTTGACGTCCCATGTCCGTTTACTTTTGTTAGACGGGGACGTATACCATCATGACTTTTGGATAACTTAAAAGTCGAAATACGAGTTACCAGCCCGCGTTTTGATTGCTCTAAATGTGAGAAATCTCGAGATCTTGATATCAAGAGTGACAAATAACCATACACTCCGCTTTAACTCAGATCCGGAGCATGCGAGTTACTATTGTCAGGCAACTAAGCTGTTGTATTAACTTTTTGACAATTTTGAAAATTACATACCTATATTATCAAATATTATTAATTTTCACAGGAGATATTTGGACCGGTGATCACCGCTTTTGTTTACCCAGCAAAAGATTACCTAGAATTCTTGAAATTGGTAAGGACAGGATACCATATTGAATATGTTAGTCTGTTGTCTTTTGTGTGTCAACTAACATTCGATATTCCGGTGACCAATAGTGTTCAGTGGTTCATCTAAGTGATTGCGGTAGCCTTTTAAGTGTCGTTTGCTTAATGTGAATAGCAACCGTATATTTCATAGGAGAGGATTTTTAATAAATTAAAGAGGGTTTTCTTCACTGTAACCTTACAATCAGGTATGACGTTGACAAAAATATGACAAATTTTTAGGTCTCTACTTAAGCGACAAGGAACTATGACAGTATATCCAATGTATTACAGTATATCCACTAGGCAGAGCAATGGTCCAACTCCCTCTTAAGCTGCCTTTGTTTTAATGTCATTAATACACTGTTTCCTTTATATTCCCTTTATTGGCTTTTCAGTCGTCGTTAATTTTTGGAAGGTGTTACTGTCATCGCAAATTCGGTGCAGGGCATTTAGGTCAGCAGGGTATATTAGAATTTAAAGCAGGTCTCGATTATCCGTAGACGTTTTTACATTGCGTGGTTTTATAGGAGAAGTTCGAGTTTTGCACGATTTTGTGAAGGTTAGATATACTGTTAAAATGTCACCCGTACTAGAAAGTTTACGCATTATTTTATGTAATTCATTGGATTAAGTTGTTACGATTACCAGTGAGATACTCAATGGGCTGGAGAGACCTTGCTTTCTGTAGCATGTGTGAGAAAGCACCGTTGATCTTCAAGTAAGGCACCTTTCTTTTTGTGAGGCGATGTAGTCCAAGTTTATCAGAATAGACGTTCGAGTAATTCAGGAGGTTCTTTGGACTTGTTTATGTCACTTACCACTCCTGGCATTCCTGAGATTCGTCTGGGATGTAATTTTAAATCATCACCTAGGCAAGGCATGCAACGGTAACGTGGAAGGTTGCAGGAAAATGCTACCCAAATATGTAACGCAGACTGCCAATATTAATGCAAATTGTCTTTGTGGTGGGTGGGTGAAGCTACACGTTGGAATAGGGCCATCATTTTTGTTATTTCGATAGTACACATTGTTACAGGCACGTCACTCGATAGAATTGTGTGCTATGATTTTCCTGAAAATCCTTTTGTAAAAACTATGATTTTCTTGGAAGTCAGTTCTTCAACAATAGCGGTCGCCCTGTTTATCCAACCGCTTTCAGAGACGCTTTGCGAGGGTCATGA
Source organism: Carybdea cf. marsupialis auct. non (Linnaeus, 1758) (assembly GCA_010016065.2). Taxonomy (NCBI): domain Eukaryota; kingdom Metazoa; phylum Cnidaria; class Cubozoa; order Carybdeida; family Carybdeidae; genus Carybdea; species Carybdea cf. marsupialis auct. non (Linnaeus, 1758). The sequence goes on along the minus strand of JAAAKL020014310.1, from coordinate 9,153 downwards.
GTTCAAACCGACCCTCAGCTTGCCTACCACAATCCCGGAGGTACTGTGCTCTGTCATCTGCTCTCTTGAAGTGGGAAAACGATGTTGCGTGAGATAAAGCAGAGAGAGGACTGCAAGCATGAACAGATTGTCATCTGAAAGGGATTGTCTAACATGTTTTCTTCGTATTTTAGGCTGATCAGACTTCACCATATGGATTAACTGGTTCAATTTTTGCACGAGATAGGTAAGGGATTACAGCATTTTTAAAGTAGTAAACTTATTTCAATAAAAAAATACAGTAGATAGGTGCTTGTGGCAAATAGTATGTACAACTATGATATACAATTTAGTAATGTTGGTAGTAATGTAGATAGATTTGCTACAATGGTGCGACAATTTTTGTATTTTTCTTTCAAGCGTATCTTGTGCCCACGTTGCTTTAAATCAACTTTTGTACTATAATATAGATATCTGTCGACCTGAGTACTTATCTATGGAACATAAAGAATTAGGTTGCTGGTGGTGGTGAGAATTCGGGATCAACGTCCCGGATTGTCGACTTTACTTGCTATTGCACTTGGTACGATCCCCACCAGCGGCGTATAATTTACATGTTACCGAGTTATATACATACTATATTTAATGCATTCTCCAATTTAATGAACTTAATTTGTTGCTTTAATTCAACCATTTTTTTATTATTGCTCCCCGCAGAAGCGCGGTCATCTCTGCAAGTGACATTCTTAGGCAAAGTGCTGGGAATTTTTATATCAACGACAAATCAACGGGTTCAGTGGTTGGACAGCAACCCTTCGGCGGCGGACGAGTCTCAGGTAAATCATGATGCTTTGCCACATCATCCGTTTGGTACATGCAGGGTAATGATCTTTCAGTCAAGATCTTACCTTGAGTTAACTTTGCGAATCGTTTAACTTCGCAGACCATTTTAATTTTTGACCTCCTTTTCAATTGTAAAATGAATCCGAGGCCACGGGATTACATTTGGATTATTTCACGTGTATAAAAAAAACATGTTTTTACATCTTTGAGTTCACTAACAAACAAACAGAAGGATTAGACAGTACTTATGCTTACGCTGAATATTCCAGCCCCTCAAAGTTGAAAATGATACAGCATTTGTAAGAGCGGGACTGTTCTGCAGAAGTCTTTAGCCCTGACATCCCCTGTTTAGCTGGAGAATACCTAACTGATCGGATAACGGATGGCAAGTTGCCTCTCAACCATTTGTGACCGCCTCATTCTGGAGCGGGTACTTGGCAATATTTTTTTTCTCGGGTAAGGTGGTAGCCATGGTTTGCCTTTACTAGCGACTTCGGATAATCAACATTTCTGAAGGAAAATTATTTGAGTTATCATTCCCCCACCCCCCGCCCCGACTCCAAAAAAATAGAAGAAAGAAAAAGTTCCGGCATTGCTCTGACAGACTGGCTGAAAGTAAGTTCGATAGGCCAATGAGAGAGACAGACATTGAAGCATTTTTGTTTATATCTACCTTCCATCTAACTTCGGAACCATTGCTCAAATATTATTAGACTCGAAATATCAGATCTTCATGTTGAAAGTTGATATTGAGTTCTAGTAATCAAGTTTATTATCATCATGAGCCACGATAATAATTATCTATAATAATGTATATATAATGTATATAATACTAATGTTTTTGTGTGTTTTTGTGTGTTTCAACTTCGCGATACTTACCGTATGTTTTTTTTTCAATAAAAGGTACTAATGACAAGGCTGGAATGGGGACTTACTTATTAAAGTGGATGTCGCCCCAATCCGTAAAGGAAACCCTTGTTCCGCTGGACCAGTGGAAGTATCCCCACATGCAAGAAAATTGATTCGGTAGTGGAAGCGAAAAGTTGTCTAAAGAACTGAATATAGTATATTTTCAGTTCTTACCGAAATGCATTTGCCCAGCAGCAGAAGAAGAGTGCCCTCCCAGAAAATCAATTTCAGAAGGGACACGTGAGAACGTTGCAACAATTTGACCCATTTGTAAAATGACATTTTTGATCCATTAGGTAGCAGAAATACACACCAAAGTCATTTAAACTATGAATTTTAGACTCCAGAGATTATTGATAATTTGAGTCATAAAAATAAGATTGTATCATACCGTATATTTCTAATAGACTGGTGCATGTATTATTTTTAATTCGGTACCAATCGTACTCAAAGTATTGTTAATGTTGTTTGACGTGGAGTGTATCTATTTGAAGGCCATGTTCTTTTAGAATTTCATTAATGTCTTAGCGTACTAGGAGTGAAATCAGACGAATTTAAATATCATCTGTTTACAGTAATTGTGTTTTTCATGCGAGCGCCAGTAGGAAGGAATACCAGACTTCATCCAATAGCCGCCCGATCGATAAGCTTGCGTGAAGGAACCCGAATTATGCGAGTCCTTGCCACGATTATCATTGACTGCTTTACTTCTCATCGTTCCAATATTTGACACTGATAGGTTATCGTTCACTTTAGCCAACTTACAGTTTCAACATGTAAAGTATAGATGTTTATTATTTTCGGACATCGTTCTGCCAAAAGTTTCATTGCACGGGATTTGATCACATTAAATCAATAATTCAATACACCTGAAGAGTACTTACTTTTCCTGAAGCCAAACTGATTCTGACGAGTTCCGTTTTTCTGCTATTGGTGTTTCCCTCTTTCCTATGATATGCGGTAGAACCTCAAAAGCATGAGATATGAGATTCATGATGGTTTGTGCATTCTTGAGCCTTTTTTATCTGTGGGATAGGTACAAATGTGCTTTTAGCGAACTCCTGTGATACTTTCCCATATCTGTAAATTGAATTTTTCAGTGTTGTTATAATGTTAAGATCGTTGTCAATCGTATTCTGCGAGACTTCTGCTTTTATATGGCACGCAGTAGTTGTTTTGCCGGCGAGCGCTTGTATACGGCCCCTGCCTGTGTATGTACCTTATTCATTACTTCCCCTCGCCTATTTCTTTCATGGAATTTGATTTTCTGTTGCACTTACACATTTTGAAGTTCAAAAGGAACTTGATTTGTAATCTGAGCTTTAATGAACTCGCAAGATGTCGGTAAATAGTCTATTGAAAATGTTGCCAAGGACTTGAATAATATCTTCCTGCACAGAAGCAATTGGGCCACATTGACCCCCTTCTTTAGTATCACAATGATCAGAAGAAACTTGATTCAGCAATGTCATCGGAATTTCTCCATTTCATTTCCAAGTAGATCCATGCCACAGATGACACATCATCACTTGCTCAGTAACTGCCACATTTGGATCAAATTCCTTTTTTCAGCTTTCCTTCCATGGAGGGCAGTCCTTTCATAGTCAAGTCACTCGGCATAGATAGATTGGTCTTCGTAACTTTGTAGAGGGGGCATTCACACAGTACGTACGCTATTTATTCTCCAAATTTGGAGTTACAAACTTGCGTACATACACATCTGTGAACCCCCGCCAACACACAAACATACATAAACTGTGTGTTATACTGTTTAAGGGCTTTGTTTAAACGACGCCAAGTACTTTTTTCTGATCGCGGGTCAACTTGAGCAGGCTCAAAACTGTAAGGCCTGTCTACTGAGTTTTTTTGTTTATCAGAGAATGATTATGGGTATGGATTACCTTTACCCTCTCACCTTTCCTCCCGTAACTTGGCATCATTCCTCTTCCATAATAGTCGTAAGTCCTTCGTTGATCGTAGAGCAGTCTTAAAAATGTACAGCCTTCTCTCTTTGGACGTTGAGCAGTCGCAAACTGCAGAGTCTTTTCTCTGCTGATGTAGAGCAGTCTCAAAACTGCAAAGCCTTCTTTCTTTTCTTTTTGTCGTAATCAAGTTAAGTTCTCACCCGATCCCACCGAATCGAGGCTTTAGAGAGGGTCATTGAAGTGCACTTTTGACATAGAAGGCCTCCTTTTCCCTGAAACTGCACATTTGATCTCATTTTTGGCCCCTAGCCCCTAAAACTCTGCCGGTTAATTGTTATTCATGAAGTTGGACTTCGATGTCCACCGTACTAATGTGGAGACTAGAGAAATAGAATGTGTTGTCATTTGCAGTTCAGGCAGTTAAGTTGGTAGAGCGGATGCCGCAAAATCATAAGTCGTGGGTTCGAATCCCATTGATAACGTGGATTTCTATTTCTCGAGTACCTCTTTAACTTTAGTGAGCAACTACTCACTTAATGTTGCAAAAGGAAGCTTTCTATGTTTGAAGTATTCTTTTGGATCATTATCCGTAATTCCTTTCACGTCATACTTCTGAACTGCTGGGTATAGTGGAAATCTGTCAGAAAAATGGAAAGCCAAAATTCGGTTCTAAACGTTTGCACCAATCTTCATCAAGACATTTCAAAATCTAAATGGAGTATCTTGTGTCTTTCATACTTTGCAGTTCATAGAGACCATCTTTCAGGAGGTACAGATTCCTATCCAAGTGGAACGTTTCGTGAACCGACGACGTCTTGATAACCAACGGTAGATTTGGAAAGTTTCTCAGGCAGAGATTTCGCTGCTTTGTAGAAAATCTCTTGGAGATTTTCCTTCATTATCTTCCGCTCATTCGTTTTAGTGTTTTGACTTGATGAGTGTTACGTAACAAATGAAAACTCTCTACAGTCTGATGAACAGTGGATTGACGGGGAAATTAAAATTTTCATTCCATGAAAACAGACATGCGTACGCACAAATCGAAAAAATTCCCGTTCTTGCCTGTAGTTGAAGGTACGCTTTTAGCCAAATGTCCTCCCATCTTGTGCGAACCAACTATGTAATTGACGCCCATGCTTCCTATAACGTTCTTGATGTCCTATCATCATGCGGTTGCTTCTTCCTCTAGTTTATCACATGTTGTTGCATGCATGTGCATTAAAACAAGGTTGGTTGACTTCAACTCACTTCTCCAATCGTCAATATGTCTAAAATCATTTAGTAACTTACACCAAACCTCGCTATCTCTTTAATGTGACAGCCTTTTCACTTCTGTATTTAATTCCTCCATATACGAAATGCTTTCCTGGTTGATAAAGCGGCTCTTGTATCCGTATCTCCTTTCCACAGTATACTCAGGACCTTCAAGTTCATTTCGTAGAAGATGTTTTCCATCCGTCCATAATTTAGCATTCCTGTTGCATTACATTTTCCAACCCTCCACCCCTCCTCCCTGGTTTTCCGATTTCCAGCTTTCTGCAGTTACTGGTTACAGTACACGAGTACCTGCAGGATGGCATGCCATACACCCAGTGGCGTAGGGTATCAATTTAAACCAGGCGTGCTACAAAAATAGTTTTGCCACAATTCCCTTATGATGCCAGGTTTATCTATAGAAGTACTGTTTTGTATTTGAAAGGCTATCTGTACTGCAAATATCCATCTATCTTTCTCAGTAACCTTAGAAATAAAAGGTTGCCCCATCCTTAAGCAATGGAATATTGCCCCATCTGGGTCAAGTCATTCGATTTTTGTTTTCAGCCAATGCGTGCTCTTTTTCGATAGCACGCCTTGGGACCTTTCTTGACTGCAGATATTTGTACCTAAGACGTACTGCCTCCCTATGGTCCTATTGTTTTCAATGGCGTTGAGCGTGTATGGTCGTAGCACGCCTTTCCTCAACAGAAGCGGTACAGAGACTTCAGCACAGAAGAGTAACTTGGCGTTTTATTTCTATACAGACTTATGACAGAACAATGAGATGGGGATATTGAGTGGCCTTTGAGTTTGAACAGAATTTACCAAATTTACAAAATGTGGAGAAAAGCACCTTGATTAACATATTACTACACTTGCATTTGATGCAATGAAGAGATTGACAAATAATTAAAGAACGTACAAATACTTTTGGTTCTATACTTATGAGCGTGCGGCACACGCCTAGCACAGCTGGAGAATACGCCTCTGCATACACCACGTTAAACAAACGCTAGCATTGCCCACGTTGCCCCTTTTGCCAAAATCATTGTTCAATTTAGGCTTAGACATTATCTTATAACAAGGGCCGCAGCGACGGGGGATAGGGGGCCAAGTCCCCCCACTTCTTGTCAAAAAAGGATCTAAATGTATGATTTGTTGTCCTGCTAAAATAGCCTGAGTCACTATTTATGTGTTCTGAAAACCCAAATTGATAGGCATATACTACGCGAATACGGCTTCAATAAATCTATAGTTAGATGGAAGCGACGATATTCGCAGTTAAATTTGCCCCCTCCCCCTTACTTTTTGGAGCGTGCTGCGGTGGCTGTATAAGGGAGGTGATAGATGAAGCAGGCCCTGAGAACTGCTCCATCGGTTTTTCTTCCGTCTTCTGCTATGCTGATTACTTCCCTAGCTTCGAGTTAATTCCATCTGTCACATTAATCTCACTGACTAGGGAACATGAAGCTATCCACGTTGTCACTGACCGTACCTTCCGCCTTCAGTCCTCTCCCGCTCTTACTGCTTTGACGAAGCTTCAATATAACCCAGGTTGGGCGGCCGAAAGGGGCACTGTCCGTTGCCAAAGACCTCCCATGCTCCCGCAGTTCGGGGTGTATTACTTTGTCCTATGTATCCGTTACACGTGTTCACTGCCGACCTCTGATGTGATAAACACTAAAATGTTTCTCGTCAACGAAATAGCAATCTCCTTCAACATTAACCGAAATCAGTCAGTAAAAATCAGTTTGAGATTTTTGTGCAAAAACTGTTGTCCGAATGTTTCGGTACCTCCTGTAGAAGGAAAAGAGGAAGTTGCTACAATAAGCAAGTCTTTCATCATTGATAATATTATTCAGTGAAAGCCATATGATTATACTAACAAGAAGTTTGAAAAGAAACTGACTGTAGCTGTTGACGGTTTCTTTGAGGATGGATTTTTAAGTAAGGGCATTATTTGCAACTATTTAGAGGTCGATGAGTTTAACTTTGGAAGTAAGACTTAAGTGCAGTAATTCTCAGACTGTTAATGTCATCGCTTCTTTGTATTCAGAGGCAAGTCCCTGGCGCAGCCTTTTCATATAAAATTGTCAAAGTCTCGAGTACCCTGGAGAGTATATTTCACCCGTATTACCCGCCCCTCCCCCCATCCCGCTTGTTTGAAAAGTACAGTATATGCGAACTCAATCAGGGATCACAACATGTTTCCTTTCTCGTTGAAATTTGGCCTTTCTTCCATGGAGAAAAGGCTTTTACTTCTTTTTAAAGACTTGAGTGACTTTATTGATATTTTTCGTGTCTTTGGGGCAGCCGAGAATATATACGTAGGTAAACCACCTATTTATTACCCGTTAAGTAGACAAGAACTCCCTGTGTTGATATTGGTATGGATGAGCCTGAATAACCACGTGACCAAACGGCGCGAATTTCAGACCACGCTTTCACAAAAATCACATTCGTGCCAAAACAATAATTTCACTCTTGCTTTGCAGTGAAAAGTTCACTTGATAATGATATACAAGCAAGGATTTCCAGTTTTGTAAGTATTTGGGTTTTAAAAATTATTGGGTCTTGCTATTGTAACCAATACATCAGAATGTGTGTATCACCTGTTATGTTATAGCTCTTCAAATCGTAAGTTTGCTCTCTAAACGAGCCCACAATCATAGCGACCATGTTTGTTTATATCAAGATCGTTATATAGTAATACACTCAAACTGTAGATCATACAAGTATAGAAGGATGCGATTTACACAGAAAAAGTAAAGTTCGTCTTAGGAAATTCAATTATTGACTGCCAGTCTACAAAGTCGCCAAGAACGTATCCAAAAATATTTATTGTTAGTTGTCATGGCAAGCTACCGGTATAGCACTACATGTACAACAAGTCTTTTTACGTCCCTCTACAGTGCAACAATGCAAGGGACACAATAAATGGTGTGCTATGCTACTATTAAACCATTGTTGTTTTTGCTCTACTATCGATTTCTGCATGTAACAAGTACTTGTAAGAAGTTGTATTGAGACTAAGCGGAGCACTATTGTTAGTTTTAGCTACAAAGAAATTATTCAAGTGTCATGCACGTCACTCGTATTGATATAACATATGCTAACTAACATGCCATTCTAAGCTCAAAAATGAATTTAGAGTCTGTCTGCTTAAACTGACCGGAGTGATGTAAAAAGCCTTGAACGTTAACTACATATTTTCCTCTCCTCTCAAGTTGTAATTCCAAAACACCGCTTTGACGTAGTGATTACTTCAATAGAGAAATCATCGTATTCAGAATGAGTGAGGACGTTGGAACCCAAGATCAAGAGAGTCATTCTCCGGTATGTATATATGTCTGTTTATTTCTGTCTATCATTACAAGGGCAGTATCTTCATGAAAGGACACAGATGGTCCATACCTCATCTGACAATTACTCCTCGATATCCGGCTAACATATTTTATTAACCTCCTTAAATAGACGGATTATGAAACGGGGAAGGGACACATCCGTTTTTATATAGGATTTTTATCAATCGATAGCTCTTGATGAGTACTACGAGAGTACGACAAAAATTATATAAAAATGCATATTCCGGCCAAGACTCAGCTCCTTTCAAATAACTTCCAGAAACTCGACTCTGTTCATGGATGATTTCTGTTCGTTTGATTTACTAAAAGTGCATTTTTCGACGAAACTTATTATCAGAGCTTGAAAATACTATCATGATAGGCAGGACTGGCAAAATGAATGTTTAATGTGCAGTTTACTACTTTCATTCTATTGTTGTGGAATGTTAAAAAGGTGCAACCATTGATTATCTTTTGTGGGTTGTGGTTGCCCTTTTCTACTCCCCATAACATGGATATTTGTACAGTTCTATCTCATATTTTTGTAGTACTCATCAAGATCTATCTATTGATATATATATATATATATATATATATATGATGAATATTTATATATGTATATATGGATGTATATATATCCTAAATTGTCCCGGTCCTCCTCATTCCAAAATTCGCCCTTAAATAATTGCTGCGTGAAAGGAAGGGGTTTTTAACAAAATAGTGACCTTTTCAATATGATTTATACACAAGGGATACTCGGTGTTCTATTGGACTAGGCCATTGCAATGCAGTCCCCATTCACTTTTTCATCATTTTGTTTTGTTTTGGTTTGGTTTTTATGGTTATTGATTTGTTTTGACGTAGTAAGCCACGATAAAAAGGCCCTATTGTTCCAG
>JAAAKL020014306.1:0-12010 GCA_010016065.2 Carybdea cf. marsupialis auct. non (Linnaeus, 1758) | reverse complement strand
ATAAGTGAGAACGCCTGAATTGCAGGTCTTTCTAAACATGTCTGAGAAAAGAACCTTTTTGTTCACACGAAGGTATACCGAGTTCGTCATGTAATTTTAGCCCTTTGAACGCAGGCAGGGTAGCAATAAAAATGCCAATGATAAGATGGAAACAGAGGCTGCTGGCTTTGGAAGAAGACGAAATTCGAGTACAAAAACCTCAACTTCAGGTAGATCAAAACATGTCTGATCAAATAACCCTTTCTTTGGCAAGTAGAAATAAACAGTTAGCAATAAAAGTGTTATTAATGAGATGAATTTGAGACTACCTTGATAATCTTATCGCTAGAGGCTCTAGCTTATTAGTTTTGAACTAAATGCCATTTCGTCGTCTGCAAATGTAGCAGTCCTTACATAGATTCTTTTGTATGTCCATAATAATATCGATGCAAATTTACCTGCAAGGTTCCAATTTGTTTGAATTAGCATAAATTAAGTACTCATGAAAGGCTTTGAAGTTAATCACACAGTGATAGTAAGATTTCCAGGGATGTAGAAAGCATAAGGGCATCTTTGAGCGCAGAAAAGTCAACTGGCTATGCCTTTGTTTAAAACAAACCCAAAGGGCACTACTATGTGACCTTCACAAAATAAATTTAGATGATAAAACAGTTGGAGATGATATAGTAAATACGATACTTTTCGAGCGTACAAATATGTCAATAGTGTATGAAACTGTAAAAGTTTGAGTGAGGAGGGGTTAGATCTGTATCAGTTTAGCCTGTGGAATGTAAAAGGGTAATCGAGTAGTTTAAAGGGATGTAGGGGTGGGACGTGTGGACCCGGGACGTAGGCGACCTCGCCCAGGATTGTAAAAAGGCAGGATTGACCTTGTCACCTTTATTTTTAATTAATATTCTCTAGATATCCCCAATTGTCATCTTTTCAGGCAGAGAAAGCAGATATTATACGTATGTTCATATACATAGAATTTGGATTCCACTAAAACATTCATTCATGTGATCAATGGTATATCAGGTGAATCCTTTCCATGCCATGTAAACAGTACGTCGAGAATTGTCTTCTCAAGTCTTTACTTGATAAACTATTAATGGCAGTACCCTAATACATGCAATGAAAGAAACTAGCAGACATTTCGTCAAAGACAGTACCTCAACACATCCGTCTCTAGGCTGAATAGAATTTTTACTAAGATTTTATTCAAGACAGTACTTATTATCATTGCCCTAAGACTTGTTGGAAGCACTACCAAAGGATGATATAATAACTAGGTCACACAAATTTGTATCTGCTTGAGGTTGCCAGGATTGTGACTGACCTATTACATCAAGGCAATATTTTCAGTTAAAGATATATTTATTTAAATTTGACTTTTTACCTCTGCTAACGACTATTTTGAAGGAATTATTTCAAAACAATATGTGAGGAGAGAAGCTGAGAAGCAGTAATATTTGATTAGGTCTCTGCTGTAAAATATGGGATAAGTTTATAATTCTATTTTGTTAGGCCTTATGGTTTATATCAGAACTCGATGCATAACACGAGTTCTCGGTCCATATACATATCACTGTCTTATAACAATTACTATTTGCACAAACGTATCGCTTACTGCACATAAGAGAGTGTTACTATGCCTTGATACTTTTATGCAGGACTATGTACCTGTATTACAATCCTCCTCCCCTCCTACTTGACTATAATATTAGAAATAAAGTTTAAATTGTTATTAGTTCCTCATCAACTTGCTTTCCGCGTGTTTTGGGCAAATGGAATTCAGAAGTTTGTATTGGTCAATCATCTGATAATGTCATTAAAGAAACAGTTGTCGTCTTTACAAGATTAATTCTATAAGATCCTGTTCGGATGTAAAACCAAATCAGTAACACATTGCAATACTTTTTACGAGGCTGGTCGTAAATATTGGTAAACTATAGTTACCGCGAGTTTAAATGACCGAATTAAAACCTTTTAAAACTTTAGTTGTAATTGCAATACTTAAACATCTTAATTGCATAATGCATTATTACAATGTCAAATGTTTTGGGCAAAGGAACCTCAGTACGTAACGAGCAACTGAGCATACAATTTAATATTTCAGGGGTACTATTTTGCCTCCCACGGCAAATATGCCAGTGGGAGGAAAAATATGCTTTAGGCGGTCACTATGCTTTAGGCGGTCACTTTGCCCACCACTGTCACCATGTCCATCACTGTCACTGTGCCCACCACTGTCACAATGTCTATCACTGTCACTGTGCCCACCACTGTCACAAAGTCCACCACTCCCACAATGTCCACCACTGTCACAATATCCACCTCTGTCACAATCTCCCACTGTCAAAATGTCCACCACTGTCACTAAAACTAGCGTACATGAGCAAATTGGGAGGCTGGGATCTCATTCTTCAGACTAGTGTATTCACCTTCCAAACAAGACAAAGCTGTCATGTAATATACACCAACAGCCACATTTTCCCTTTGTTTTCCACCGCAATTCCAGAATATAAGCTCGCTTATCATTCACATAAAATTGCATAAATAATTTGAGAACAGAGTTGAATTGAAATCCATATCAACACAAATAAAATATACACGTGTTTCGTATACATGTCATCCAAGATGCGAGTCAATTGTGAAGTTGCGACATTAAGATTTATAAACGATTTGTTCCTCAGTCTTACTCCCAGATACCCCATTCCATCACTATTGACTAGTTCTAAACAGGAAACCAATAAGCTAACTGCATACTTACCGACTTGTATTTTACTATCTGTGTATCAAGGCTTCATCGTTGTCTTTGCATTTCTCATTCAGCGAACTTTAACATCATCATATGACCTGAAACGCGTCCCTACAAAATCAAGGATATTTCTGTTAGAATCAATTTTGAGCAGATGAAAATTGCACAAATACCGAAAAACGTGTAAACTACAAAACGAATTGACGGTTAGTTAACTAGTATTATCAAGATTTTGGAGATTTCTAAGCCACTTTGCTTTCATTAATTCCGCTTTGGGGAATAAAAATCATTTCACGGAAAGTTCGGAGTTAAAAGGATGCGTAGATTATCAACCCTGAGAAAATTAAAGAAATTTTCGATATTAGATTTTGAAAAGTTTTTGAATAGAATAATCCAGCAAAAAGTAAGTGAAATTATCAAGAATACTAGTCAAACAAGACCTTTTGCTAAGATATATTCCTCTTTCTCCTTTTATATCGGCTTTTTATTCATTTTCAAGTCAATGGTGGCTACAAGTCTCAGTATTTCCGCGATAGGTCTCATTCCTATAAGAAAGCAGTAAGGTGAACTTCACACCTCGTCTCTCAAATGTTTTTAATGATTCTGCAAAGAGGTCTGTGAATAAATTGATGTCGGCAAATCTAGCCTAGTGCCGACCCTCGTTACTAGGGCTGGCCTAAAATAGCCACATAGGTAATGCAGCAGGCAACAATGAAAAACCTAGTCTCAATCGTGACGATCAGCAGTGTTCAATCGACAACAAGATCTTACGACATGTGGCTGAAGAGTAAATCTGTAGCGAGAAATATCATTGTCAAATTGGCACTTAATGTAAAGTGCAAAGAGTGAAATATAATTTGTCGTAAAAAAGTGCAGTGCATGTTAGGTAACAACATTAAACAAACAGGTTAAATGGGTACAGTCGGTCGGTTATTCCCCCTCTCCATTTTCGCATGCCTAGTTTCAGAAAGTGCACAGCAAATAAAACGTTAAAAGTATTTTGTATGGAGAGAGCCGGGAATAACCGATAAGTAGATGTTAAGATACCAATTGTCGTCTACATTGTAGCATGTATGTATCTATGTATGTATAGCATCCGGGGATTTAGCCGACAAGTACTCAAAAATGATGTTTTTTCTATTACTGACTGCAATTATCATCTGTCAGTACTAAATTATACAGAAATACAATTTAAAGGTCACCCCTAATTAAGTAGCTTCACGGTAAACAAGAACATGGGTGAAACCGGTCAACCAATATGGCTTCCTATACTGAAATATAGTCATTACGATTAACTAACTTTGCTATCGGGGACAAACTTTTTGAACGGGATATGAACGTTTTTGAATGAAAGCTATCACATTTTGTATTTATAGGATAGAGAATACTCACAACGTTTAACAACTAAGAAGAAAGAGTAATCTTACCAGCAAAATTGATAGAATCGCCTAGTCACCCTTCATCATCATAGCCCTTGCGCTGCCTCGTCTTTGCCTGTACCTACAGCCAACTCCAATGCAACTAAACGTAAGCATGTTTTTCTCCTCTGACTACATTAGATACGGTAATTACCTATCTTTTGTCCTCTCACCCAATCCAATCCTTAAACAGACTCTATTTTCCCTAATAGCATTCTCCTGGTTTATCAACCGTACATCATTTCTTTTCCCATTAACCTACCCCGCCCTATTTTCAAATCTATTTTCCTAGAGTGTCCTGTAGGACCATAAAAAATCGTGCACACGCAGTCGAATACAAATGATCAATTTTAAATAATACTACACAATTCTTCGATTTAAGATTTTAACCAAAAACAAAGAGCAAAAGAGAGGTGCCTAACCGGTAATATCGGACTCAAAATAATTTGTATCTACTAGAAATTTACATATCACCTTGAAGTAAATAATCACTACTTGGCTTTCATTTCTGTTGCTTTCTTTTGCCACAACAAATCCTTTAAATTCATTTTTCCTGCGCTATCCAAGCTATAGGAAACGTAGGCTATTTGGAAATACATGACGAAGTAAGATACGGGTTTCCAAAATTCAGTGGGCCTGTGTGTTGATGCCCACTGTTGGGGGACTGATTGGGTGGACCGCAAGGCTCTCAAAATGTTTACCCATTATTGTTCTATTGCCTTATTTCGTATTTTTTAGGATGCTAAGGTATATCAATTGATATAACCTTGAAAAACATTTTGAATTGCATAGTAAAACGTTTGAACGCTAGAGAACTGGATCTCTATTTTGGAGGATGATTTATATGACTTAGCACTAAGAGTAGTATATTCCGATTTTAAAATTAGTCATTCTTTCCCCCCAAACCCCAAGCCGAATTAGTTCTAAGTGCGGCCCTGTTGGGCGCTGGTGTGGCGTCATGGGAAATAGTGTGACATCATTGTGGTTACCCTGGAGTACTAGGTCGAACAAGCGACGCGAAATCTTGCGTTACAGGTCACAGTGACAACCCATGCACTTTGACCATTTATTTAATCGTGTAAAAAATCCAATAAATATCCCACAACTTTTTAGGGAATATATTATTTTCTACTTTTGGTCTAATTGTTTTCCAACCGAAAGAATCCCGAGCGACAGTTATTGGAACCCCCATTAAATTCAATAGAAAAAATTGAAATTCAAATACCTCATATTATAAAGGAAATGAGATACGTCTAAAATGGTGTATCCAGCGTGTTTATTTCACGAAAAGATCTTTTATTCAAAAGTTGAAGTCGGCCCTTTTAAAATAGGAAACCTAAAAAGTAGTTGATTTTCGCATACTTTCAGCTTTCAATGGGTCTATAAAAAGTTTTAACTTTCCTCAATTTTGTTTGATAAAAGATTTATCATCCTTAAAGTTAGTAACACGAGTAAAAACAAATTTGCATGCAGTTACTGACATGTAAGTGAAAACGTTAAATATGTTTTGTCGTTGCGGAAGAAGTTTATGTCTACAGAAGAGTATCTGTGAACAAAAGTAAAAGCATTTTCTTTTATAATGGCAAGACTTGCTCAAATTACCAAATTTTAAGCAACAGATAAGAAAAAGAGTCTAGGTTTATTATATCAACGACGAAAGGTTGATTTGATACTTTCTAAAGCACCATTGGTCTTGCTAAATTTTTTTCCCTCGATCAAATTGTAGACAAGTTTTATGCTGCTCTTTTGTAGCTGTTATCGATGTTGTATTACATGGACCTTCTAGGCACCTCCCTATAAAAGGGCACATTTCTTCTCCCAGGGATCAACACGTTTTGGTCAAATAATGGCTGCATTTTATCTACATATTAAGAGCAATTCTTAACAAGATTCTGTCTAACAATCGTCTTCGAAACAGAGAACATCAATAAAAACATTTCAAAAACTACACTTCGTGATTTATTAATACGATTTCAGCCCCTTTATGTTACTGCACAATATGATTTTTACATTTTTTTTATATTTGTAACTAAAGCACATTGCAACTTGTAGTTGATTATGGTATATAGATTATTCCCACGAGGTTACTATTCATAAGGATCGATAAAATTTGATCAATCGAAGGACAAAATTGGTAAAACAATGACTCCTTAACAATGTTGTGACCAGTATTAAGATATTTTCTTCTTGCACGTTGAAACTGCGTAGCTGCAGAGAAAAATATAGCGTTCATGATTACCCTTGAAATACTTAGAGGCAAGTATAGCATGGAAGAAGAATCAAATAAACCTATCAAATGTATTTCGTGACGAGGACTGCATACAAAGATATCGATTTGACAAGACAGAGCTTAATCTTGTAGACTATCTTTTGTAGGGAATTCAAAAAAGTCGGTAAGTGAAAACTTGGTTGGTCCGTCTAATACAGAGATGTCTGTGACTATGAAACATAATGAAACCTATAGTGACGTAGCATAATAGGAGAGCAACCGTTACCCTTGCTAAGAATTTGAACACTTACTTGGATTTTGTAAACACGGAGGAGAAGAACGATTTGTTTCATAAGGTATTTCCTAAGAACGACTACAGATATTGTGGCAGCCGTGTGTTTAGTTCATTGCCTTACTTGTTAGGAGGAATTACAATCTTCTGAAACTGTGTTTGTGTACGTTTGAGAATGGTAATCGTAGTTGATTCCTGCTTGAGAATATTCCATGCAATATAAATGAGATTTCAGGAATAACCGCAGCAAGGTGAGAACACAACAATAAAATTTGACAGGAGAGAGAGAGATGAACTGAGCCAGAATTAACGACTATTATTCAGTAATAGTTTTTGGAAAACACACTCAGCTTAGTGGGTTTTTTCATAGACCCTTGACTAGACTAGAATTAGCGCCGGATAGATAGGGGATTGCGCATATAATCAACATTTGTGAATTACACAACAGTTGAACCGTTAGACTCCGAACATAGGATCAAACATTAAAGACGGCTTTAATTGTGTTACATTACATAGTTACACTGCCAAAAGTAGAAACATCCCTTATCGTGCGTCAACGCAGTTTTCCTACTTCAATTTCGGGAAGGAAGGCACTTGCATTCCATAACTTATCCTAGGAATGAAATATAACACAAACCTTAATCGCCCGTTATGAACATCGTTTTCAGTAAAGGATGAGTAAAGGGTTAACCCAAGAAAAGGAACCGGTGTAACTAATCTAAGCTTTCCTAATGTAGCCGGATATGGATGCACAAGCCATCCCCTAAGGGTGGAAAGTTTTGGATCAATTTTAAGAAATTCTTGGAAACCTAGAGGGACATCTGGCTGGAGGTAGATGAGATGTACACCTCAGTTGTAGCAACCACAATTCCTATTATCCATCCGACAATTCGAATAACAACTATAGATAATTATGTTGTTGCAGAATATTGGCTGAAAGGTAACCCGACCTTTAAACAGTAACGTAAGGAAACTTACAAATATTGTCGAACTCAGAAACAGTTTATCACAATCAGTCGGAAACTGCTTTACCATTTAATGGAAACCAAGCTTGTTATGTTACTTTCTTGAAGCGGACAGCATCTTTACTAACTCTGCACCCTTTTCTGCTTCTAGCAATTACATTGTCGCATGTAAATATGTACAACAAAGACAATCTAAATAAAAATACATCAGTTACTTTGGTATCTACTTCTATCCTTATTATATACTTAATTTCTAACTCAAATTTTAGATTACAAAATTAAGCGGGCTTTGAAAAAAACGGGTTTTATTATTGCGTTCATTTTGCTATGCGTGACACAGTAGTATTAATCTTAGATACATGGTTTACTAGAGTCATAATGGCAAATGTTAATATTGCCTCTATGAACATTATAACCTACCAATGAATAAACAAAATGTTACTTTAGGAATACCCTACATCACCTTTTCTACAACGCCACACCTTTCCACGACTAGAACTTCTGTAATGTATTCTTTCAAATTTTACAGGAAAATATTCTAATGCACAATGCAAGTTACTCGACACGTTTCGACTAGGAAAGACTATAATTTCAAGTGTATTGTTGCAAGATTGTTGTCTAAACCAAACATGAAGGAACGATTTCAATTACAAAAGTACCTTGATACTGACAATCGTGACAGCTAACGCACCAGGGCCTACTACAAACGGAAATGGGTGGCCTCGCTACCTTTACAATTTTACCACAACTAGTTTTACAATAAATTATGATTTAAGGCCAAAAATAGTTTAGTCATTTACGATGTTTTTACGTGAGAATTCATGGTTAAGAGTTATCTCCTTCGCAAGAAGATTACAAGCACTTTTTCAATCTTCTGACTATAAAATTTTTTGACGTATCATTATAAAAGAACGTAAAACAAAAGTAGTACCCTTCAACAAATGCCTGCTTATAATCCCAACATCCCCTTGTAATGCTGCGCAAAGCAATATGTAAGGAGCGTAAATTAGTCTTCGTGATTCTTAAGGAAACATATCACATTAAACTCATTTGAAACAAAATAACATTTCCGAAGTCAGGTAAAAAAGTGTTCTCAAAACAAGTAGGAAGATCGAAAACTTCTCAGCATTCCTATATCCTCTGATGATATTTACGATATTTCAGCTAAAACAGCGCTTACATACGTCCATCTTTGCTGTCAAACATAAATAAACTAGTTTCTTCCAAAAGAAGACAAAAAAAACCTTTGCTGCTTGTCAGTTTGACAAAATTTAACGAAACACCAGAAAAGAACAGGAAAGAAATGCATCCCTCAAAAAAAGGAATTGCTGCAGATTCTAATATTTCCAAATGATAATGCCCAAATTTAATGTAAGAAGCTATTTCATTCTAAGACATAACCACTCATTATTCCTACATGCACTGCTAAAATTAAGAATAGCTCAACTGCCACAGTGCTTACGTGCACTCCTACCTACTGTCAAATATGGACACACTAGGACTCCGTTTACTCGAGAGAAATAGGAACGGATTCAAACAGTCCCGTTCCTAAATGGATATGATTCCTTTTTAATGCAGTGCGTTTACAAGACATGGTTTCATGGTTTTTGTGTCTACATGGGAACAGATCCCTTTCAAATGCACATGATTTGAATCGTTCCGAACAAAAATTGGCGGCAAAGAGGTAAACATCAAAAATTGGCTGACAACAAAACACCAACTGGAATATATATCACCACTGTTATAGAGAAAAGACCACTCTTTTCGTGGGCAGATGAAGAGGCGGGGAACGTAGAAAGCATCTCAGACGGAGGAACAACAGTCAAAGGACACGTTTTCACTTACAGAACCTTTACTACTTGTTGCATTTAAGAGTGTATAACATGAAGCATAGCAAATAATAGTATGAAGTACCAATGCCTGATAATTGTAAGTTAGGACATGACCAAACGAGAATAAACACAATTGAATTACAAATAAAATGAGCAGTTTTTGTTTGTTACAAAATCTTGGGAGGCACGTGCCCCCAGTTCCACCCTGGTCCCTACGTTTCTGGTTCAGGTAAACATTTTGTTACGAAACTACTCAATAAAGCGCACTAAGAACTTCTTCTTGTTTCTTCTCTATCTCGTAATTGAAGGGTGTTGGGGCGCTGCGGTCCTCTGTCCTCTGCTGATCGTAGGGCCTGTTCTGGTGTGAGTCTTGTCCATTTGTAAGAAATAAATATTGTAACAAGAGGAAATTCTTTTACATGTTTTCAATTCACCCTGCGTCATCTTTTACATTACGTAGGTCACTATCTTGGATTACGCTCTCAGGAAATCCCTTTAAAGGGCAACTTATTCATCTTTAATCCCTTTTCATTGAATTTTGAATTTAATTCTTGTTAAAAGCTCATTTCTGGGCGCCCGTAGCCCACGAGCATACAAAGCAACCCCCGTTGCTGTGATATGGTTAAATTGGGCAATAATATGTTTCGAGTTGAACTGAATGTTTAAGAAGAAGACAAAATGACTAACTGGCCTCTTTGTTGAATAAAGAGGCATTTTGTGTACTGAAGGGGTACTTTTTTGGATGAGAGGGCCCTTTCTTACTAAACACGTACTTTTTTCTTGTTGCGAAATTTGGGGGCATCTGCCCCCAGTGTCCCCGGTTCCTATGTCCCTGGAAGAGATTTCGTTATTACCAAAGGTAATCCAGAACTATCAAGCCTGGAAGATGGAGGCTAGTGAGGACTGAAATACTGCGCGAACAAAGTACTAGAACATTCATAGGTTTTTTTAGTTTCTTACGCTTCAAAGAAAAGTGAAGATTCCAAACGATGGAATGATGAAGAAAGAATCACTAGGTATCAGATATAAGAAAAATTATATAAGGCAAAAGCAAGCTTTCGAAAAGCTGTGGACAGTGGAAGGAAGAGTAATGGAGTTAGGCTTGTATGCAGTCTCTGGGAGGAGTGCTACGACGTTTGGTCAGGATGTCCAGCGCACTGTTAAAAGCATTTCGGGGTATTGAAACACAAGACCTAGACAAAGCTAACAGTTCTTTGGAAACTTACAAAAGTGCGAATATTGCTTTCAGAAGCTTCCGTTCCCTTCTTCTGTGTTAAAAGGTAACGCTGTGGAATGTTTGAGCCATTGTAAGAGCTTTTTTTGATAAATGAGAGGAAGCGCAAAATAATCGTCGAAATAAAGTGTCAATTATGACGAGAACAATTTTTTTCGGGTTCGCAGTTCGGAAGATGTTCACAATAACTTCAAATTTCGTGCCAACGAAAGACCTATTTTTTTAGCCTCTTCCTGGAATTTTATAGCCATTCGTTTCTAACGTATCCAAATGTTTTCGTTCTTAGTGTTTTCAAGAGCTTCCAATAAGATTGGATCCGCTCGGCATCCAAACAGATCCATTCCCGTATTCCAATTTAGGACCAACAGGTACAGAGGTCGACAACTGTCTCCAATCCATAATGATCTTTCAATTTGGACTGAGTATCAGAGAGGACCGAATAAAAGCTTTATTTATACCCTAAGCATAGGTCAACCCTAGTGACCTCAAACCTTCCACTGAGGTAGTGTCTACAGTAACATGAACCCTTTATGCCTCGACATCATGTTTAGTTTAAACGCGTTTCTATGACTAAAAAAAGGAAGTGGCCGCCTTGGGTTTTAAAGAGGGGAGGAAGGAACTAGGCAAACCGATTACGTAGTTTAATAAATTATTGGGTTAATTTCGTTGTTATGCGGAAATGCTAGTAATGGACTACAAAAAGGATAGATGCTTGCCAAGGCTACCAAAACTATGTTGTTTTATCAAATTTAATAATAACCTTTGACGCACATATCATCTCAAGAGCGATTATCAAGGGGTTTATTGGTGGAACAAAGCAATAAAACTGCAAGAGACAAAGAAAACATTTTAATAGTGAAAATCTTTTTTCGTCTGACACTCCTCAGAGCAAAAAATCGTCGGAATTGAGATTTAAGAAGAAATCAATAAAACTTATGTCAAACTGTGTTTTGAAAGTAAACTAATCAGAGGTCTGCCTGCTAGATTGGTGTTGTTTTGACCTATCTGTGTATGTGAAACTAAATGGTTAATCAAAAAGGTCCAATGAGAAAACAAATTCTTTTTATCTGCTAAGCAGCAGTTTTCTTGCTTTAATGTGGACGGATTCGAAAACGGCTAGGTGAAAAGCAGACCTAGCTCTACCTATTATGCGAAAGCTGTCATCCGTACGCAATTTTGCACAGTCTGTGTTGTCATTCAAGTGCTACCCTATGGCCGAGTCACATTGCCTAGCAGTGCCTAGAAGTTGACGACATCTTCAGGATAGCCATTAGAAAGGAAAATTTGTTTTATTGTATCAATTTCTGGGTTTAATTTTTC
>JAAAKL020014305.1:0-12010 GCA_010016065.2 Carybdea cf. marsupialis auct. non (Linnaeus, 1758) | reverse complement strand
GGCAGTGCCTAAGTAAATAGCCATATTGGTAAAATATATTTTTTTTTTTGAATTACCGTAGAAACTTTGTTAAGGACTCATTCAATAGGAAATTAAAGGGGCTAGTGCGCTTTTTAATAGTCGAAAGTGATAGGAGTACATCCACCCTCAAACCTAACTTTATTCCAAATACATCGTGTCAAAATTTTAGATAACTTTTTTGTTCAACGTAGTTTAAAAGTCCAGAAATTATTTCTTTGAGGATGAAATCTCCCTCCCCCACATCCCTTTGGGCAAGGGTTGAAGGTTAATCCTTGGGGGTATGTAATGTTTTCAGAAAAAGGATGGTCGCATAAATTTAGGAGGGGGCTCATTGGATGGATACTCAAAAGTTATAGTGCCCCCACTTGAACTTACTTTTTAAAAGTAAGTGATCGGAGGGCAGATCCCTCCCCCCCACTTCGTAATTTTCCCGCAGTAAATCTGATAGAAATTTTGAGATAGTCATATTGTTCAAAATGATCCATTAACAAGGCTTTTGGGATTGAAATAAACCCCCAGATCCTTGGAGCAAGGGTTGTAATCTATACCTGGGGGTATTTATGGTTTTTATGGAAGGGATGGTTGTATAAACCGTAGGAGTGAGAGTCTTAAAAGATGAGGAATATTAGCCCCCCCCCCAATCGACAAACTCCTTTTTCACAAAATGTAGCTCATTTGATTTGAAATTTGGAAGTTATAGTGCCCTTTTCAATAGCCAAAAGTGATTTGAGAGTAACTGGCCAACGCATATCATTTCGCAAAAAACATCCAATTAAAATTTGGAGATATCAATTTTGTTCATCGTAGTTGAAGGGTCTGGAAACTATTTCTTTGAAGATAACACCCCCAACGCCACAGGATAACACGCCGCAAGTTACATTGACCTTTTTAAGTGTCAAACCAACACAAAGTAGAAACAACAGGGAAAATCTTTTCAAGATATAGGACCACTGTCTTGAAAAGATTTTCCCTATTGTTTCTACTTTGTGTTTGTTTGTCATGGAAAGGCAGTGTGGTCTTTTTTCAAGGCGTCACTATTTTTTAAAAGTTAAAAGTGATTTGAGAGAATCCAGCCCCCCCCCTCATACACACCCATAATTAACCCCAAACACCTGCAATTAAACTTGCATTAAGCAATTTTGTTCATCGTAGTTGAAGGGTCCTGAAATTATATTTGTGAGGATAACATCCCCCCCCCCAGCTCTCAGGAAAAGGGTTGTAAGTTATATCCAAAGGCAAATAAGGTTTGTATGGAAAGGGTGGTCGTATATGCTTTGGAGGGGACTCACTGGATTGGTAATCAGAAGTTCTAGTTACATTTTAAGAGTCAAAGTGAACAGAGCGCAAATACCCCCGAAAACGTTGGTTTTTTTAGAGCAACCAAGCCCCTGCCACCACACCCATCATTTCCCAAAACAAATGCATTTCCCAACGCAGATGACGGAGTTTAAAAGTCCAGAAATTCTGTCTTTGAGGATGAAAACTTCCCTCCCCCACAGCCCTTTGGGCAAGGGTTGAAGGTTAATCCTTGGGGGCATGTAAGGCTTTTATAAAAAGGATGGCCATACACACTTCGGAGGCGGTTCATTGGATGGATACTCAGAAGTTCTAGTGCCCTTTTTAAAGTAAAGTGATCGGAGGGCAGATACCTCCCCTCACCTCATATTTTCCCGCAGTGCGTCTGATATAATTTTAAGATAGTCATTTTGTTCAAATGGTCAAATAACAAGGCTTTTGGGGTTTAAACAAACCCCAAGATCCTTGGGACTAGGGTTGTAAGCTATGCCCTGGGGGCATTTAAGGTTTTTATGGAAGGGATGGTTGTATAAACCGTAAGAATGAGAGTTTTAAATGATGATGAAAATTATCCCCCCCCCCCCATTGACAAACCCCTTTTCTTCAAAATGTAGCTCATTTGATTTGAAATATGGAAGTTATAGTGCCCTTTTCAATAACAAAAAGTGATTTGAGAGTAACAAGCCCGGCTGATTAGCTAGAACTGAAGAGAGCTGATATTTTTTTAAATTTTTTTAATTAACTTAAAAGATTACCTACACTAAGATACCATCTATTCCTATTTCTACCAACCGGGGCGTTAAAATCTGCTTTTAAGAAGATCATGTTTCTACCTGGGACCCTGTCTATTTTCTCCTGTAACTGCAAGTAAAATTCGTCTGAGTCACTAGTATCTCCGTCAGTCTGTTCTACAGTGGCATATACTACTATAACTGATACCCTGAACGTTTAGCAATAAAATGACCAATTAATATTTTATTATTAAATACCTCCTCAATCTAAACAAGACTTGGCAGCTTCCTTATTCACCATGGGCCCTACTACCAGTTTATGTACCCCATGTGCACATGTGCAGAACCGTTCCTAGGGTAGGTGGTGCCCAGGGCAAAATTAATTACAGTGCTCACACCCGCCTCAAATATAAGCGAAAACAGACGAATCAAAATGAAAATATACTCGAAATTAGCATTCCCCCATCCACGGCACCTAGGGCAGCTTTCACCGGTCCCTCCATTGACACAGCCTAAGCTAAACTACATTTTCCACCTTACTAAGGAACAGGAACGCATTTTCGTCAAAATACTGGAGGAGGGGGCAAAGTTTGAGCCAATTCTCCCGAATTTAGTGAAAATGACAGCGAAAACTGAAAAATGATCGATATATTACCATAAATGCAAAGATATACTACAGAAAACTGACCTGTTTCTCTGGATGCTTAAATTATTTAGGCTTATTTTAGTTTTGACAAGATTTTTTGCAGAAACTAAATTTCTACTTGGGGGCAGCGCCCCATAACAAATTACGCCCATGTTAAGGAATGAATCATCCATACACTACCGGTCTAATGAGTAGTTTTATACTGCTTTTCCTTGACATGTTAATATAACTAATTACTTCATATTCTATGACTCTATCCTAATCATTACCTTTTCCAGAAACAGTAGAAAATAATTCAATCCTTTCTATTTGCGAGATACTAAATGACTAGTTGCCTGCGGTCGAAAAAACCGGTAAGAAAATTTTGGACCAAAGCCCGATTCTGATTGGCAGTTTAAAAATGCGTTCCTTTCACCGCGCCCGTTTGTTGCGGGATTCAATAAAAAAAACAAGTTTTTTTTAACTGAAAGTAAGGAGCGACATTAAAACTTAAAACGAACAGAAATTACTTCGCATATGAAAGGGGCTGCTTCCTCACCAACGCCCCGCTCCTTACGCTAAAGTATGATTCTTTCTCTCAACTCTTCAAAAAGTTTTAAAAAGTGTTTTTAATTATTCAGTTTTAATCCTCACAAATTGATGTAAGTTCTTTTATATGTATATATAGTTTATCTCTTATTCTTGTATTGTGCTGAAGACGGCCCTTGGACATAGGGAGTCCAAGGGCCGGAAGTTATGTCTTTGAGGATGTAAATCTTCCTTCCCCACAGCCCCTTGGACAAGGGTTGAAGGTTAAGCCTTGGGGGCATGTAAGTTTTTTTTATAAGAAGGATGGTCATATAAACTTCGGAGGGGGCTCAATGGATGGATACTACGAAGTTCGAGTGCCCTTTTTAAAAGTCAAAGTGATCGGAGGGCAGATACCTCCCCTCACCTCATATTGTCCCGCAATGTGTCTAATAGAAATTTTGAGATAGTAATTTTGTTCAAAATGATCCAATAACCAGGCTTTTGGGGTTGACAAAAACTTCTAGATCCTTGGGGCAAAGGTTGTAAGCTGTGCCCTGGGGGCATTGAAGGTTTTTATGGAAGGGATGGTTGTATAAACCGTGAGAGTTACAGTCTCAAGTGATGGAGGAAAATTAGCCCCTCCCCTCGATAAACTCTTTTTTCATCACATGTAGCTCATTTAATTTGAAATTGGAAGTTATAGTGCCCTTTTCAAGAGCCAAAATTGATTTTAGAGAAACCAGCGCCCATCCCCACCCACGCCTATCATTTCGCAAAATTCATCCATTAAAATTTGGAGATAGCAATTTTGTCCATCGAAGTTGACGGGTCTGGAAACTATGTCTTTGAAGATAACACCCCCCACGCCGCAGGATAACACGCCGCAAGTTATATTGACCTTTTTAAGAGTCAAGCAAACACAAAGCAGAAACAATAAGGAAAATCTTTTCAAGATTGTGGACCACTGTCTTGAAAAGATTTTCCTTATTGTTTCTACTTTGTGTTTGTTTGTAAGGCAGTGTGGTCTTCGTAGCTATTTTTTTTTAAGAGTCAAAAGTGATTTGAATGAAACCTGCCCACCCCACAAACACACACACATCATTTCCCCAAACACCTTAAGTCAACACTTGGATTGAGCAATTTCGTTCATCGTAGATGAAGGGTGCTGAAATTATATCTGTGAGGATACCCTCCCACCCCTACCTCTCAAGGAAAGGGTTGTAAGTTATATCCAGGGGACATATAAGGTATGCATACAAAGGGTGGTAGTATATGCTTTAGAGGGGACTCACTGGATTGGTAATCAGAAGTTCTAGTGACATTTTAAGAGTCAAAGTGATCAGAGCGCAAACACCCCCGAAAAACGTCCTGTTTTCCCGAGATCCATCGAATAGAAATTTTGAGACAGTCATTCTATTCAAAACCCTTGGTTCTAATGGAAGGTATGATTGTTTATACTTTAGAGGTGGCTCATTTGGTTGAAATCGGAAGCTCTTGCTCCCTTTTAAGAATTAATTTTTTGCAATTTTATAAGGTCAAACACTGGTTCAACAATTTTTTTTTTACACGTTTTTGTTGTTGGTTTTCCTGTTTGAACCTGGAATCCCCCCAAAAGAGTGAAAATTACAAAGACATCGTCAATATTATCTAAACATTGACTTCTGTATAGACCAAACTATGGTTTTGGACAGTCGTACACAAACAGACGACTTCGTCACCCTGAATAAGCTTGATTTTCCTTAGAAGTCAGATACGAAAGTTAAATATTCCTTATAATGAAAGCTTTGCCCCCCCCCACCCCACTGAGAAGGAAATTGTGCATACGTGGTAGGATGTTTTCCTCCTTTTTAAATAGTTTTTAGAGAAAAAAAAATGAAACCTGCTTTCTTTTAAAGACTAGTGTTTTTTTTTTAGTATAAGAGACGAGCTTCAGAGAATGAAGCATCAAACTAAGCCAAATTGGGGCCATGGTCTGTTCATTACTGTCTTTTAACCGTCTCTATGGCTATGATATCGATGAAAAATAAATGATTGCCATTTATAATTAACATGACCTATTCCTTATATAATTTGTTTAGCGTATTAACGAATGTATTATTAAAACGACATTAAAACTTAAAACGAACAGAAATTACTCCGTATATGAAAGGGACTTTTCCTCCTCAACGCCCCACTCTTTACGCTAAAGTTTGACTTTTTCTCATAACTCTATTTTTAAAAGAGTAAGAAACTTTAGCGTAAACAGCGGGATGTTGAGGACGAAAAGTGCCTTTGATATACGGAGTAATTTCTGTTTGTTTTAAGTTTTAATGTTGAGTTTTAACGTCAAGTTTAAGCCCAGAAATCATTTCTTTGAGGATGAAAACCTCCTTCCCCAAAAGCCCTTTGGGCAAGGGTTGAAGGCTAATCCTTGAGGGCATGTAAGGACATTATAAATAGAATGGTCCTATAAATTTCGGAAGGGGTTCATTGGATGGATACTCAGAAGTTCTAGTGGCCTTTTTAAAAGTAAAGTCATCGGAGTGCATATACCTCCCCTCACCTCATATTTTCCCGCAGTGCGTCTAATAGAAATTTTAAGATAGTCATTTTGTTCAAAATGATCCAATAACAAGGCTTTTGGGGTTAAACAAACCCCCAGATCCTTGGGGCAGGGGTTGTAAGCTATGCCCTGAGGGCATATGTAGCTCCTGCTTTCACTTAAGTAATAACTATGATTTTCTGATAATATAAAATTAAATGAAAGAAAAATTTACTGTTAGCATTAAATCACAGATAATTAATCACAAGGATGTCAGCTTCACCCAAATAACGAGCTTAAAAAAACAAACAATTTTATGTGTATGATACGAAACAGGATAAGGGGATGGGAAAAAGGTGCTATATTCCTTAAGGTAAATTATTTTTCAGTATTCATCTAAGTGAGTAAAATTATTGAAAAGGTTGTTTTATTAGCCACCCTCCCCCTAAAAATGACATATCTGCTTTTGAACTGGGGGCGGAATCAGAATATAAGTTGACATGGTATTTGTCTTATGCTAAGACAACAAACCTTATTAATTATTCTATAGTCAACCGAAAAATGTCAGGATCAATACAAGATTTTAGGGTATGTAGGAGCGCAGTTGCTGATGTTAAAAGTAAAGATCACCGTATAGTAGTTTCTAGGGTTAATTTAAAGCTGAAATTTTGGAGGGGTAACTACCTCCCAGGAATTATGATGTTAGAATATTCCAGGATGAGAATTAGACAGACAATTTCTAGGGACAGTAGATTACTAGGAGGTGTGTAGTGGAGGCCATGAATAAAATTGCCAAGGATCTGGAAGATGCAGCTAGATGGCATAATAGTAAAATATTGACCGGGCATGTTAATAAATTGAGTAGTTTATCCGGACTTGTCCTTGGATGTTAAGGAAGATTTGTTTTGTGGGGAAGAACTAGAAACAGTATTAATAGGATTAAAAAATAATAAGGCCCCAGGTGCTAAGAGTGTGGTAAATGAGTTTCTAATACATGGTGGCTCTGAGTTAGAATTAAATTACTGAGGATTATGAAAATGATTTTTGAAAAAGGGGAAGTACCTAGCAATTTTAGGAAAACCTTAATTAAACAACTGTATAAGAAAGGTGATAAGAGTGTTGTAACTATCAAAGCATTAGTCTGGTCTCTGTAGATAGCATATTCCTATGTAGTATGATACTTTATAGTCTGAGAGGTGTTGTAAACAAAGTTTTAAAAGATAAGTGCTGTTTTAGAAAAGGTAGAGGATGTGTCAGCCAAATTTTTACTCTCAGGTTGATACTTAAGAATTGCCTTAGTTGTCAAACACATTTGGTCCTCAGTTTTATTTTGGAAGAATAGGAAGATAAGTCTGCAAACAAAGATCAGAATATTGGAAGGTACAGTGATGATAGTGGTTAAATAGGGCTCTGAAGCATGGTTGCTCTGAAAAGCAGATGAAGATTTACTAAATATTTTCCAGAGAAATCGCCAATGGGTTGATTTGGGTACCCAGCAGACTGACCATATGTCAAACAGTATGCTATACGCTAAATGTGGTTGAACCCCGCTTTCTAGGCCTATAATGAAAGAAAGGTTGAGATGGCTAGGGCACTTTTGCAGATGAACGATGACAGATTGCCAAAGATTTTCCTTTTCGGCCAACCATCTAGGGCTAAATGGAAAGCAGGTCGTCCTCCTCTGGGGTGTGAGGATGTCATAAAGAAAGATTTTAAGGAAATGGGGACTTCCTGTGATTTTGTAAAGAGGGAGCGTTTGAATACACTGGTATGAAATAGGAGTATGTGTAGCTGTGTTGGCCTCGGAGGCTTGGTGCTGCGGTGAGTTGTTATTAGTAGTAGTGTTTGATAAGACTTATAAAAAAAGATTAGAAGATAATTCTTTAGAACAATTAATGAAAATAAAAATGATGTGTAGCTTTATCTGTTTGGCCCCTTTTCAGTTCTTTTGAAATTGACATTGAAGTTCATGTTTATAGATCCATGCTTCAAATACTTTTGATTTATCAATATTATAAGAAATCACACAAGTAACAAAAGATAAGATGATATATATATTTTTCACCCGAAACAGATAGGACATATATCATTGGATATATACACGAATCTATCAAGAATGGGGATGGGGAGAGGGGAAAGTTAGTCAACACCCCAAAAGGAGCAAAAGATAAAACCTTAAGATTGGATACTAGGTCAGATTAGGTATGTCCAGATGCCAAATAAGCAAAACCGAGAAAATGTCTGCAGATATTCTAAAATAGAGAGGGAAATACCAAAATAATTTGAAAAGCTGATCCTCACCATTTGTTTCATATATGTCTGTCAATTATACTTTGATGGTTTATTATTTAGGTGCTTGGGATAATTTTCAGGAACCCAATTCATGGAAAACAAGAATTTATTTTAATTCTCTTTGAAATGAAGATGCATAAATTTGTTGTTGTTTTTCAATATAAAGAAGGGTTAATTTTGTTTTTCTGTTTTGCAGCAAAATTGCGAAAAAAGTTTATTTTTTAAAACTTAAGAGAAAATTACCCCCCTCCCCCTGAAGAAAAAACTGCTTTTACAAATGCTTCTCTAGTCAATTTAAAAATCTGGAAACAAGCCTCCGTAATTTAGGGGATTTTGGCATGAAAAGCAGAGATTAAAAAGTAATTTTAGGAAAATAAATTAGTTATAAATAAAACTGATGCCTGAGCACGGCTATACAAGTTTCAACATCAATGGAAATATGAGAAATAAAACTTACATTCAGATGTCTACTTAAGCCAAAACTCAAGACTAAACTGAAATAATTTTCATAAAATCCTTTTTTATATCACAATGGAAAGAAAGAATGAGTCAGCAACCGAAGTCAGCAATCAAATGAGTCAGCAACTTTAAATACTGTATGTTCAAGTCATACTCTACTAATATGACAAAAGTCATATTAGGTTATTACAAAACCTAACCCCCATCCTAATAACCTAACCCCAATAATCACCTAACCCCAATATATGACAAAACCTAAACCATAACCCCCATTGGGGTTATAACCCCACCATCTAACTCACCCAACGAGAGCGGATTTATGTTTAAAGTAAAGTCAGTACATGCATGCGTCGATTAAGTAACAAGCGGAAAAATTGGATAAAGGATGCTCGAATGGAATATAGATGGCATGTTTATTTATTGAATCTGGTAACGAATTTGGTAACGAACTGTAGTAAGGAGCAACCCGGCTCAATAGTAAACAAAAACTCTACAAAACAGAATTTTAATACCAATAGTTACATCAAAAGAATGACATTTTAATGCTGATTTTAAATATATAAGTTTCATCAAGTTTAGTTCTCATCAAAAGTTACGAACCTGAGAAAATTTTCCTTATTTTAGAAAATAAGGGGAAACACCCGCTAAAAGTCATTGAATCTTAACGAAAATCTCACCATCAGATTCAGCGTATGAGAGAACCCTACTCGTATAGTTTCCCTTTAACTGATTCGGGAAATGATTGGCGGGGAGATGAGTTAGTCCGATCACTTTCGACTATTAAAAAGGGCAATAGACTCTTTTAATTTCCAATCAAATGAGCCCTTTCCGAAGTTTCCACGACAATTTCTTCGTTGTGCTGAGGCCAAAGTAGTATCAATGATTTAAAGAACATGAAAATTGGAGCTTGGAATTTCACGACGTTAAAACATGACTATCGTATCGGCATTTTGACTGACAAATTCACACGATTCGAACTGGACCTGTTAGTTAAGTTCGATTAGACAAAAGATTAGATATCTCTAACATGGGCTAAAATCTAGTATAATTTAAAAAAAAACTTTAAACATAGCTTATTTGCAAGTTCCTGGTGGTTTGTCAAATTTCCACGATTATTGTACCTTTTTATTTTTTGCAGGGAAAAAGTATTTCTATTGGGGGGGGGCAAGAGGTGGTGCTATGAGGTAGCAGCTTTTTAAGCGGTAGTGAAGAAAAGTAGCTATATAGTAAAAATGCTACTCTCTATCAAACATAAAGCTTCTTCACTATTAATTCTAGCTACATTCCTAACTTGCATCCCTAATGCACCATCAGCAACTTCACAAATTGTTTATCTAAAATTATAACAACCATCTTCCACATGGTCAAATTTTAAAATCTCAAGTTTAGTATTCAACTCTTCCTGAAAATTTTCTCCCAAATTCTCATATTAGAGTCTACCAACATCAAGATTATCCTGGGAGGTAGTTACCCTTCCAAAATTTCAGCTTTAAATTAACCCAAAGAACTACTAGATGGTGATATTTACTTTTAAATTCAATAACAGCACTTCTATTTACCCTAGTATCTTGTATTGATCCTGCCAGTCTTCTGTATACTATAATATAATCAATAAGGTTTCCCGTATTACCATCAAGCGAGTACCATGTTATCTTATGGTCCATTTTATGACCAAACACAGTATTTGTCATAACTGGATTATTATACCTACAAAATTGTAAAAATATGTAGCCATTATTGGTTTCCTTTCTTACATCAAAATTACCTAGACTAAGATACCATCTATTCCTATTTCTACCAACCGGGGCGTTAAAATCTCCTTGTAAGAGCACCATGTTTCTACCTGGGACCCTGTCTATTTTCTCCTGTAACTATAAGTAAAATTCATCTGAGTCACTAGTATATCCGTCAGTCTGTTCTACAGTGGCATATACTACTATAACTGATACCCTGAACTTTTTAGTAATAAAATGACCAATTAATATTTTATTATTAATACCTCCTCAGCCTAAACAAGACTTGGCAGCTTCCTTATTCACCATGGGCCCTACTACCAGTTTATGTACCCCATCCTTCCGGCCTGAGTTAACAAATTCTATATCACATAATTTCATGCTTCCTACCCCTAGGATATGAGTTTCTGAAACTCCTAATAGGTCTAATTTGAAATTTATGAATTTGTCAGTCAAAATGCCGATACGATAGTCATGTTTTAACGATGTAACATTCCATGTTTCAATTTAATATTCTTTAAATCATTGAAACTACTTTGGCCTTAGGACAACGAAGAAGTTGTCGTAGAAACTTCGGAAAAAGCTTCTTTGTTTAGAAAATGATAGGGTCTATAGCCATTTTTAATAGTCGAAGTTGATTGGAGGGCAACTAACCCATCTCCCACGCCTACCATTTCCCGAATCACATTCAATCAAAATTTTGGGGCCATTTGTTTCAACGTAGTTGAAAGATTTGAAAATTTTGTCTTTGAGGATGACAACCCTCCACAGCCCTCAGGGCAGGGGTTGTAATCTCTACCCTGGGGGCATTTAAGTTTCATATTGAAAGGGTGATCATAAAAACGTCGGAGGAGGCTCATTGGATTGCTAGTCGGAAGTATAAGTGCCCTTTTTGAGATGTAAAGTGATCAGAGGGTGGATACCTCCCCTCCCCACACACACCTCGTGCCTACCCACTCCCTTACACCCCCATTTTCCCAAACACCTCCAATCAAAACTTAGAGATAATAGTTTTGTTTGTTGTTGATGAAGGGTCCAGAAATTATGTCTGTGACAAAGACAACACCCCTCCCCCACAGCTCTCAGGGAAAGGGTTGTAAGTTATGTTCCGGGGGTATATATGCCTTTATAGAAAGATTGGTCGTATATGCTGTGGAGGGGACTAATTAGATTAGTAAGTTCTAGGGCCCTTTTAAGAGTCAAAGTAATCAGAGCACAGCACCCATCACACACGTTGTGTTTTCCCGTGATACATGCAATAATAAATTTTAGATAGTCCTTTTATTCAAAATAGTCAAAAGATCATGTAAGAAGGCCTTTGGAGTTCATACAAACCACCAGAGCCTCTGGTCGATGGTTGTAAGTTAGGCCCCTGGGGCATTTAATGTTCTTATGGAATGGATGGTTATTTAAACTTTAGAGGTGGCTCATTTGGTTAAAATTTGAAGTTTTAGTTCCTTTTAAAGAGTAAAAAAAGATAGAGGTCCACTAGCCCCCCCCCCAACCAACTACCCTTCTTTTCATCAAATCCATCTTACGAAATTTTGTGATGTCAATCTTGTTTCAAAAGTCCAAAGTTCATGTAACAAGGCTTTTAAGGTTGATACAAACCACCAAAGCCCTGGAGTAAGGGCTTTAAGTAATGTCCAGTGAGTATCAAAAGAGTTTAACTCAAAATGACTGATTAAATTAATTTGGAACTTTCAGAAAATGATAAGGGAAATCATATCAATCATAGGCAGCGCCTAAGTAAAGAGCCATATAGGTAAAATGTATTATTTTTTTTTTGAATTACCGTAGA
>JAAAKL020014304.1:0-12011 GCA_010016065.2 Carybdea cf. marsupialis auct. non (Linnaeus, 1758) | reverse complement strand
CGTGTTCTTCAAGCATGTTTAGCGTGACACATGTGTGACAAGGCTGGGCTATCCAAACACAGGTACAATCCATCCGATGGGCTTCTTGAGTTTCCGTCTCCCCATTTTCCCTCACATGTGCTACGCGTGCTGTACGTTACCCATCTCTTTATCTTTTAATATGTTTAGTTGCTGTAGCATATGAATCGAAGTTGATAACATATCTTTTAAAAAATCAAACTATTTAATGAAGATAGAGTACACGATGTGGTTTTGAATTCCCGATCCAACCGTTTGTGAAGATCTCTGAATGGAAGAAACCCAATATCAGGCAGACCTGAGACATTTCGTGAACTTAAGCAACATGATATAAAAATAACAAAATGTGAATTTGTAATACAGCACAAAAATCGCATCAAGAAACATGATGCAATACTTTCATGCCTACAAGAGTGTACCTTAAATCAGTGAAATCACAAACGAAAGGCTGTCAATTTCCTACCTCCCCCTTTCATTGGTAGACAAAAGCTTCCACCTTTCCACTTCAACCCACAAACAGAATTGTTTCTCGCCTGTAGTGCCAATTAAGAATTTCTTGAAAGCATCAAGCCCAGCCTTTATACCAAGATCCATTGGGGTAACATCTTCGACCTTTCTGACAAGTAGCTTCTCCATGCTGTCAATTGATACATCATCATTGGAATCTGAATCTAATAGACAAAGATACAGCACAGTCTAAGAAACCTTAGGAAAAACAACTTAAAAGCAAAAGAAAGATTTTAATTCAATATACATCATTCATACTGACAGCAAAGAAGTTGTCCTACCAAAGGGATCCTAAACAATCTGAAACATTCAGTGGAATGCTGAAATACGATCTCATTTGTTTTAAAGTCTCAAGAGGGAAATGTAACGTAAGTCTGGATGACAGACAAGGCACTAAGAGTTCAGTATAACCCGGGAAAGCTCAGCAGAAAGGAAACTAGATATTCTTTTTACAACTTCTTCAATCCATAACTTACAAGAACACTCTAAAAACTACAAGATGCAAACTATACATAACAAATGGTTACTAAGCAACGGCAACTAACCAGCCAATAAAAGAATACTAAATAAGTAGGAGTCTGGACACAACATGAACACTGTGAGTGAGCGAGTGAATGAGTGAATGAGTAAGTGAGTGATTGAGTGGGCGAGCGAGTGAGCAAGTGAAAGAGCGAATGAATGAGTGCGTCGATGAGTGGGTGAGCGATTCAGCCAATCAGTTAGTCAATCTTTCATTCAATAACTCATTTACTTAGTTATTCACTTATTATGCGAGTGTGTCGGTCTTTTAATGAGAGTGCAAGTCAATCAGTGATTCACTAAGTAGGTCAGTTACTATGAGCGTCAGTAACTCAGTGAGTAAAATAATTTGAAAGCCGACGCAAGGGCAATTGAGCAGGTGATTGAATTACTGTGGCACAAAATAAGCACATAAGCTAGAAGATGCACTAAGGAAGTCATCATGTAAGCACATACGCAAGTAAAATGTTTCTTTTAGTTACCCAAGTCGTGATCATGGCAATGAGCATGTAATCGAACAAAAGAGAGAAACATAACAAAATAAAAGTAAAATGGTAATTTGCAAACCTTCATCCTCCATAAAAAGTGAAAGTAAGCGAGTTCTCCTTCGCATATTAAGCTGCCTGTTAAACAGGATCTCCTTTAACCTATCCTCGTTTCGAATTGAAGGTTGTAGCTTATCACTATGACGACCGGATATGTCACTTCTTCTCCTATAGTGCATCTTGGAAACTGCTGTCTTGTCGAATTCTCCTGCCTTTTGAATGTAGGATTCTAGCAGTGCTGCATCTGATGAGCTTCTGTTTTTCTTGTTTTCATTACATAAAGTCTTCCTTCCACGCCCAATGATCCCATCATCGTCACTTTCTGTTTCTGACACTTGGTTATGTTTAACTTCTCTGGTGTTTTCAAACCATGAATTTCTCTTCTTTGACGATTCACTAATAACAACAGGTTCATTTCCTGCGTCTTGGTCACTGGCCCTGACTTCTTGAAATAGCTCTAGTCCTGGAAATAGGACTAAGTCCCTATTACTACGGTTTGCAGGTTCCTTCCGAATAATCTGGCTGTTGAGTGTCGCGTCTTGCAGCAAAATCTCAAGGTAATTTGTCTGCGAAAGACAGCAAAAGAGAGTAAACTTACTCTCAAGTCCATCATGTTATCTAGTGTAATTTACGCAAGAATACTGATGTACAAGACAAGTTTCAAGGCTACCAAGAAAACCCAGCAAAAAAGAACTGTATTTTGATATCATTTAGTCTTTTAAAGGCTTCTTAAGGTCTATAGGAGATTGGCTATAATGAACACAAAGCACTTACAGTATAAAATGTAAATCATAACACTAGCTAGAACAAGGTACTATTGCATACCTTTGTTGAAATGTACTACATAGTAGTTTGTGCATTATGTTTTGACTATAACACGGCCAATATCCAACAACGTTTGCAACAATGTAAGTTATTGAAGACAGTTTGCATACATGATTGTTATGCTAGACGAATATAAGTTCTTCAGCAAAATCAGAGATCAAAGTTTCCTCAGTTCTCACGTATTTCAGGTACCTTTTTCTCAAATTGTCCGAGATTTTGTCATAAATATGAGGCCTTTCCCATATCACAGTGTATTCTTTGGAATGGGGCAGTTAATTCACATCAGATTTTCAGTGGCTAATAAAGCCTAGTTCAGTATTATCATTTTTCTGTCCAAAACGCAAATGTCTTGAGAGTCCAAAGGATTTTGCAGTATTGTGACACTCCCAAGGGTACAACATTATGGTTATTTGGGGGAGGGTATCAGAACTCTCTACACTAAATAGCAATGTATCCAATATTTCAACAGGGATTCAGCCCACAACTACTGGATCACAAGTCCACCCCATTTAACACTCTGTTATGGAAGTTCCAAGTATCATCACAAGATGTACACAATACCACTCCAATCTTCTTTCAATTACCCTTAGATAAGATTATACAGTAGTCATGGTCACTGTCAAATGAAAGGTGAATTCCAAAGCAAGTACTAACCTCAGCATCAGCAAGATGTCTTGCCAGTTTAAATTCAGCATATAACTCACTCTTTAGAAATGATGGGAGTCTATTCTGTTGAACCCACAATAAGCCCTCATCTCCACCAAGAAACTGTTTAAAATTAAAAAATGGAGAACATATCATTGATCATAAGATTTGAAAAAACTCATAGCAATCTGTGTTAGCAGAGGACGAATTTCCTGCATGCACGGAACAAAAGAAAAGAAGAAGATCTTGAATACTAAATATGCAGGTTGGATTGGGGGAAACAGGCTGGGGCATTTCTGCAAACATCTGATGGATTCAACTCCTCAACATGTTACATATTCTCCTAGTACAACATTTTTTAATCTACCACACTTGGACATTATCAGGAGAAGCCACATCCATTGTTCCAGCACCTATTCCTCTTCAGTATTTGTCATAGCACTGCAGCTCCCGCAATTGACATTGGTTAAAAATCATAGCCTCCTTTTCACATTAGTAAAGAATATCCTTCAAAGAGTTGTCAGGGTAGTCATGACCAAACATTTCCTTTTAAGCTACCGGGTATCTTTTTGGAGAGATGCACTGTATGTATTGCAGGATGTTTAACAGTCAAGTATTTGTCTTTGCTACTGCCTTTTTTCAGGCATTCCATAGCCTCCTCTTTTCCTTTACTGGCTTCTTCATCCCAATACCAAGTTTTCTACCTCCACATTCCCCTCTTCAACAGACCACAGCTTGTGTTAACTGCCTCTAACAAAGTATCTTTGAGCTGACACAAGATGCTTTCTACACCCACTCCATGCATACTGTTTACTTTGTCCTGCAGAATAGCATCAAACGTTACCATCACCCCTGCATCTCTTAGTATCAAGACATGTTTCTTGAGTACAAACTCCTTTTGTTGATCCTTTGCATGCTAACACATCATGGCAGACACCAACAACTAGTGCTGCAACAAACATTCCTCATTCAGAATCAATTTATACTTACAGACCCATTTCTTCACCAGGATATAATCACTCTCACTGCAGTTTCCGCTGGAGTCAAAGGTAGCAAGATTACTTTCTCTCTTCCCAAAATGGGAGTTGGCTACATCCCAATTGTTTGCAACTACAAATTCCAAAATCCCCTTACCTTTAGCTAAATACATGGATTTATAAGGAACAATTGCCATAATAACCAAGCACACACTAACTAGTTTCTTCGAGTGAGACAGTAACCATTGATTACAAGATGTTCATGTTTGACCCTTAATAACACCAAAAGGGATGTGGCCAAGTAGCTATTGGTGCCTCTTGTTACTGACAAGAGATGCCAAATTGATCAATTATTTACTTTGGAGTTGTTTAAAACCAAGTTAAGTACAATGAAAAATGTCATTCACATTTTCTGCACCCATGACAAATGTTTGAAGTAATACTAGGTATCATACTTGGAAAAGATCAGCATGTTTCTGAAAGGATGCAGCCGTCCCTAACGATGACAAAGAAACAATGTAATACTTTAAAATCATTAAGTTGAAGGTAGGGCGACCATACCTGATTGAGAAAAGTGGAGTAGGTGGATTCCGTAGCAATGCAGTTCAAGGTCTGGTGTTTCATCTAAGAGTTAATTTACTAGCTATGATAGTACTAACTTACTTTGACATAATATGCAATCCTTGCTTCACTTATGTGCCCATGGGTTCTTCTGAAAAATGTTCTTTGAAATTCATTACTTTTCTGCCCATCATTCAAATGTGAGTTATCTGCTACCTTCTGATCAAATTCCTCAAAGCACTGACTTGCTGTGTTATAGAAGAGTCTTTGTCCAAATGTCTACAAATGAAGCAAACATTATTTGAAAATTTCTGAATATTGATATATGACAATACCTGTAATATATTTTACCCTACTTTAATGGTTTACAAAAATTTGGTGACCAGGACAGTGATGTATTACCAAATCTGATGTCCCAATTTACAAACTCATCAGAAACAATCAACTCTACTACTTTCCACTCCTGGTCATAGTACTATAAAAGCCCTACAGCTTAGAATAACATTACTGGATCATCTGGCATAGAGCACGTTGGTCATAAAAGTAAGACAAAATGCTCAACATTTGTGGATTTCCAGTCAAGCACATACTAATGGGTGCGACTTTTGGCTCTGAATTACAAAATCTTGCAAGAAGGCAGTTCAAAGGATTCGTATCTCTAGGGAAAATTCCAGAGTGCTCAAACTGTGCATGTGCAATAGTCTTTACATAATTCAAATAGATATGTATAACCAGGTCAGGGTTACATTCTAATTTTGTAGATTATGTATGTTATAATTAAGTCACCCTTGTTGGCAGTCGTGACATTACATGACACCGTTTGTATGTGTAATGAGAATTGTCAAATCTTCCCTGTTACGTAGTTGCAGTAACATGGCCTTTTGCCATTCAGCAATCAGTTTGTTTACATTTTTGTGCTTTCGATTTTTAGGGAATCCCCTCGAGATTTGTCAAGGTTCGTGTTTACATCATTGTCACCGCACAAGAATTTACGTTTTGTAACACATCACTGTTATCACAGAAAATTCGTAATGAGGTATGTTGCAACATCTTTAGAATAAGTAAGCATCATTTAGCCTCATTCAGGGGAGTAGTTTGACCTCCTGAATGGTCGGAGTTGTTCATCAGAATGTTCATTACAAGAGTAGTTGCTACCTGTTTGTATTTATATTGACTTTGCCAGAGAGGAATAAAAGACCGAAGACACATTCTTGTATCATTATCATGTCAGGATCTTACTCACCCTAAAATTATATACGCGCCTCACCATTCGGCTGTCACATATGGAATATTATTATATATTTTACAGGTATTAGCTGTTATAACCTGGCGAATTACAGTAGATCATACAGGTCAAGGTTCAATATACAACATTAGCAACAAGACCTATCATGTTACAAATAATGTGGATACTTACTGGCAAAGAAAGAAATGTGTTAAAGAAGTCAACAAAATTGGCATCTTCTTCCAAAAAATAAACCTAAAATGAGAAGCAGATACAGAACAGGTTAACACTAAAGCAAAGAGACATTATATTGGGGGCATGTAATTTAATAAAGTGTGATGATAAATAACTGAAAGACAGATCAAGTACAATGAATTCATATCCAAGCTGCCTCTACATTTTATTCTATTTTCTAGTTCTCTGCCCAGGGGCCAGTCTGTTGCATCCACTTCCTCCTTGCAGTCCTGTCTCCTGCCCTTCTCTTTAGTTCTATGTAGCTTCTCTTCTTTAACATCTCCAATGTTCCCATTGTTTTTCTGCCCCTAGGTCTCTTTCCTTCCATTCTTCCTTCAATTACATCTTTAACCTCTCCTTCTTCTCTTAGAACATGTCCAATCCACTTTTTCTTTCTCCTTGTAATGGTGGCATCCAGTTCTCTTCTTTCACTGATCATTTTTAATACCTCTTTACTTGTCTTCTTATCTCTCCAGTTGATCTTCATCATTCGTCTCCAAATCCACATTTCAAATGCTTTTAATCATTTGACATCCTTTTCCCTTAATGTCCAGGTTTCTGCCCCATACAGCACCACACTCCATATCAGTGTCTTGACTAGCCTCTTTTTCAATCCCATTTTTAGCCTTTTAGTAAGTAACTCCCTCCTTTTTACAAATACCTCCTTTCCCACGGGAATCCTAGCCCTAATTTCATCCATACACTTTCCATATTCTGTAATCAACACTCCCAAACACCAAAATTTTTTAATCAGCTCGAGTTTTCTCCCATTACTCTGACATTTACATTGAGACTTCAATACCTTCATCAACCTGGTCTTTTTCACATTAATATTCATACCATAAATGTTTGCTACTTCACACAGCCTATTGTTGAGCATCTGCAAGCTTTCTCCAGAGCTGGACAAAGATGCCTGGTCATCTGCAAAATGTATATCTCTCAACAGCTTGCCTTTGCCCTTTACTCAAGCTGCTACTGCACTTGTCAGTTTTTCCATCATTTTTTCAGCATAGACCAAGAACAATATGGGTGACAACAGACAACCTTGTCATAATCCCCTACATACAGTACAAACTTCTGTTTTATCACCTCCAACTATTACTCTTCTGATCCAAATACAACTGCCTGATCATCTCTCCAATCCACTCCAATTTCCTTTAATAACCCAATTCACTCAATCAAATGCCTTTTCAAAGTCAACAAAAGCCACATGCATTGTTTAATAAAAAATGTGTCATGCAAAGAATGTCTTGAAGAATGTAAATTTATTGCTAATTTCAGCGTAGCATGTTATGAAACCTTAATATATCCTGAGTCACAAGTGACCATAAGGACCAAATACATCCTTACTATTTACTATACATTGTTGACAAAATTATCTGACCTTATTCCAAATACTGTAGATTGAACTATTTCAATTTTTTGGAGGATATGATCGATAACATCAATGAGTCATAAATAAAACAATTACATATTATCATATGCATACTATCAATTGCACATGGCCTTTCATATACTGTCTTCCCAATAGCTACTGGACTCTGGTTTTTTAAAGGATTTAAAAGATTTTTTAAAGGAGATAAATCCTATTAAGCTGAGCCATTAAGTGGATTACATTGTTGGGATGATACACCAAGCAGACATAGTCACAAAAGATATGGACAATCCCCTTCATTTGTAGTGGTGGGTCTTAGATATCAAGTCAAGTCCATGTCAATTACTTGGAAAAACCCTTTGATTGTAGCTTTTGGATTTCACAAACTTTTTTATGGTGTGCATAACAGATTCTTTATCTGCTGCAGAAGTACATCCCCTATGTTGCAGTCACAGAATCAATCAGAACTGATTATATAACTTAACATAAACACCATTTTTCATGAATTTGCAATCAGAGTTATATACTGTGCATAATCCAGAATTATTCTTTGCCTTCCCTATATAAATCAGAGCTGAGCTCTCATCTTTGTGTCCCTAAGGTAGTAGGGACTTAATGCCTACCAGAGATCTAGCTTCGTGGTGTGATAAAATAATACGCTCAGTGTTCTAACTGAATTAAAAATTATATATCCTGTATCATGAGTATGAGATATCCCTTGTTGTCACACTCACATGACATAATCTCATATATTCCTTGCTTTGGTTCTTTAGAATCTAAAGATCCCCTGTAAGCAGGGTGTGTGAAATTTTTGGATATCCAGGGGCAAGTTCCACATGGAGAGGAGCAAATTTTAAACGGGGTGCTGAATGATCTAAACAGTATGTGAAACTGTCTATTACCCCCAACCTACTGATAAGGCAAATAGGATCCTGAGGTATAAAAATGGCATGTTTGGTTCTGATAATCGCAATTGCCTTAATGCAATCCAGGACTATCAAATATGAAAAATGAAATTATGGTGCCCATAAACAAATAAAAATGTTAAACTGTTGCTTCAATTCTTTAGACCCTTCATCGATTAAATTTCTGGTTCTTCTTCATGTCCCCTTTTTGGCATCAACATTATCACTAATGGTACCAGGGATTTTAAATCCAAAAGACTGCACTGACAACTTGTTTAAGGGCATCAAATACAGCTTTCAGAAGCAATAATAATACCAAAACGTAATCAGTTTTGACTTACCAAATTGTCTGCAGTCACTTCTGTGTTCTTATCTGTCGAATAGTAAAAGCGCTGTTGTAAGCTTTGTAAATCTAGAATTTACAATCTATGTAAATCTAAAATTCATGTAAATGTACACAAAATCATGGGATCATCATATATTTTGCCATACTTTCAACGCAGTAATGCATACCTGACTCATTACAAAGACAGAATGTGATGGCTACTTTACGATTTAACGAAGTGTTAGGGCGGAACGAAAAAATCCAATGTCGCTGATCAAGTTCCTTTATAAGAATAAAACCTTATTTCTCTGAAGTGCAGCTTATTATTAACATCTCTTAAGGAGTGGACTCAGAATAAACACAACAAAAAACTCCGAATCCAAGTATCTACAAATTCTTTCAAAGGTTTGTGGGGTAAAGCAGTGTTATGCTTAGTTTGTTATAAATCAAATCACTTAATGCAATGGAACTCAATTCAAACTCACCTAACAAAATAAAATCCAATGAACCTCCATCCTCCATGTGTTAACTAGGATCCAAACCTGTCCAATATTCGGTAAGAAAGATTGTTTAGTTTCTCTCGGGAGTGACTTCATTGAAACTAGTAATGAATGGTATAACAATGCTATTAACTTCGAGAAACTGGGCATCTTGGCAAAATAAATAAACCTACTGCTCAGCTGAGAGAGTCGATATAGAGACTAGTATTGGGTCCTTGACGATGTAGCTATTCACTACTGTTGACTGTGATGATAATCTAGACATGTGTATTAGTAATGTGTGGGAGTGCATTTCCATGCAATGGCGGAAAATGAGCATCTATGGACATATCACATTTCTTCCGCAGCCAGGTTCATACCGTGAGCGATAAATGTTCTACAACACGCAGCACTTCAATTGTCTGTTGACTAAACAGCTAGCACTGTAATGGAAAAAACCAGTATAGATGACGAATGAACTTGCATACTGTTAAGCATTTATCATTAGAAAAAGTCTTACCTTTGAAAGTGAATGAACTGGGACATTAGCATCATATCATGTGCACCGATACTATGTATGCAGCCTTGCAGGTCTACCTCGTAAATATAAAGCGATTATAGTTTGTTGGCTTAACTCATTCGACCGATATTAGTGCAGAACAAAAAAGGCTCCATTGGACGGGATCAAACATAACACAAAGTAAGGCATGCTTTCACTTGGCATATGTCGGGCTCTCTGTCCCCATTTCTGCACGTTTCCTGCCATATTCTGTTTTGTTTATGGTCGTTTCCAACATCGTGGTTCC
The DNA here is from genome assembly GCA_010016065.2 of Carybdea cf. marsupialis auct. non (Linnaeus, 1758). Classification (NCBI taxonomy): domain Eukaryota; kingdom Metazoa; phylum Cnidaria; class Cubozoa; order Carybdeida; family Carybdeidae; genus Carybdea; species Carybdea cf. marsupialis auct. non (Linnaeus, 1758). Next base: position 2,065 of record JAAAKL020014304.1, on the reverse strand, counting down.
GAAGAGAGGCTAAAACAACATGTCTCCATCTTGCCCGCAGTAAGCTAGTCATGTAGTTTAGTTGCACGTGTTCCACCTATACTATTTTCTATTACATCGTCGCCATCGGAAGGAAAAGCATCAGAGTTCCACCTCACAAAGCTTACCACACTTAGAAACACACAGAAAAACATACTTGTGCCCTTCCCTTGCGAATTACTGTTACTCTCCCATCAAATTAGTCTAGACCCGACTCTATCTCTAAACAGTCTCAAATGCGTGCATGTAAAAAATGATTTAATTATCGAATTATGAATAAACCAATCAAAATAAATTTTTTAAGAGAATAGGAACAATTGAGGTTCCGAAGCATCAACACAGAATTAAGGCTTTATATCAAAGAATAAACAAAGGGAACCACAAAACAAACAAGCGACTGAAAAAAGCATAATGAGATAGTTCGAACAAATGCAAGCCTTCCAGCATTTATGCACTTCCCGTGTTTTCACGCATTTCGTCTTAATCTCGCATTGCGCACGCATAACGTTTCAAAGATTAGTTTCAAACATTTTCTTAAACTTCCATAAGTTATGTATATGCATATCACCGGTATAAAGTGTAAGTAGTAATACAATTTCCAATTTAAGTTAGCTTATTTATTACCTCAGGTCATTAGTCAGTAACTTTCAGCATGGAAGCACAGTAAGGTTTTTTTGCGTGGTTTGTGCCCCTTATATGCACAACATGAAGCTGCAAAAGTCAAGAGAGAGAGAGAAGACGCTGTATCGGTTGAGTCATAGCTTTTATTGCTACTTCAGTTGTAACAAATTATTTGTACGTTCATAAACATCTCCAGGATTAATTTAGGGCCATACAGCGATTAAAACCTGTGGTCACCTGAATTTATTATGACACCATTGTACAGGTAATCAGTCTTGGTTTTTAATTCCAAATCGTGCTCTGAAGATCTATCTGCCGTATATTGATAAAAATGAAAAAATAAAAGGGGAGTACATAGAAGATTTTTGGCCTAAATTTATCAAAAATTATAGACTTTTGGCCATTTTGGCGATGAATGTATTCTCAAGAGCGCAATTATATTTTATAGAACCTGTCTTCACACCACAACTGATGTATGAGAGACCTTTTCCCGTCGACATGGAAGTTAAAATTCATTCATTATGACTCTCTTTATCATTAAATTTTGTATGTTAACCGAATCGTCTTAGTCTACCATCTCCATAATGTAAGAGGAAACTCCCTACCCAGCCTCTTTCAGCTTTCACGTGATATAAACTGGGTCAAAACACGTTTATACAGACAGGTAGCCAGGAAATGATAATGAGAATCCCCTATTTTTCTTTTTTATGAACTACTGAGTCACCACTTATCAAGGCCAAGCCGCTCGAGGATGAGGTTAATGAGATGGATAGACTGAAATCATCAGACCTAAGGTTTAAGGAAAGAGATCGTACTAACTTTAATAAAAATATTGATGTACACATCTCCATTTGAGCAGAATAGTTCTGGTTCTATAACTACTTCTGCATCAATATAAAAGTCAAACTTGTTGTGGTGCGTGCTACGTAACATTGTTCATAAGCTTTTCTTGATGGGGACTAAAATGGTGTCCAACGACTGACCTCGCTTTGAGACGGCAGATGCTCCATCCAGTGTTGTTATTTATAGATCAGTGGCACCACTTCGTTGATCAAGAGGGCCTCATAAACACCTTAGCGAGGATTGATTAAGAAATAGTTCAGAAAATAATTTATAAAAGCCATTACAGTAAAGCAAGGCTAGTACCAGCGATAACGCTTGCCTTTCAAAATGGGTATTTCAGTGCTGCTATACAAATGGGAAAATTGTTATGGGAGTCATTTTTGTATTTAGGTGTTAAGTTCTTCGGTAATTTATAGATATGTTTGCTCCGTAATTACCCATCTGCTGTACTTAATGTTTCCTTTTTTTAAGTGTTGCTTTGTTTGTTGTCAATGTATAAACGTTTGCTTTAGTGTAGTTTGTGTAGACGACTGCTTGTAAAGCTGAATGCCCCCACACACACAGAAGTGTAATGGAATTGATG
>JAAAKL020014303.1:0-12012 GCA_010016065.2 Carybdea cf. marsupialis auct. non (Linnaeus, 1758) | reverse complement strand
CGAGCTACTGTACTTTTGATTTATTTTTATATCAGTATTAAAAAGGATTCACACCATCTTCTAAAGTTTCGGTTTTTTACTTTAGCTTTCGTTTCAATGATGGAAGAACCTCTTGGTGAAGTTAAACCTTTTTTTAAGCATTTTCTTATTTGTATTCATTCCTAATTTTTACTATTCTTTTTTTTAACAATGAAGGAGATTAGTGAATTTATTCTCTAATCCAAAAGCTTTCACGCTTCAAGAAGTTGTATTTCCCTTCAAGGGGATTCAATGCAATAAAGAATCAACCTATCTTGTTCATTATACACTGTTTTAGCTTGTTGCTGTTTTCTGCTATAAAAGGCTTTTTCTTGGCCTTACATAAAAATTGGTAACAAAATAAACAAAAGCTAGGTATAAAAAAAATAAGTCTTCCTACTATGCTTTGGATAAAATATCAGTTTTGTCTTTGTTCCCATTCCTTGATTGACTTGCCTGGAACAAAGAAATTTTGAGTTCAAAATGGAAGAATCAAACCTAAGAAGTAATAAAGAACAAAGCTGAAATGCACTAAAAATAACAAAAAGTACTGCTTACCCAAGAACTCAATTTCAACATTGTCAGCATGAAAAGCTAATGAAAACATTTTTGTTTCGCACGCACTTGAGCATGAATTCTTTAAAGTCTGCTGTATTGTAAGCTTAGACAGCTCTGAATGAGATAAACGAGCCTCAACATTTATTGTTTTTAACGATAAATTCGGTCAGGATGAAGCATAAACTCAAAAAGTCTCTGGAATAAAGCCTGGTGCGCGTTATTAAGGATTCTCTGCAGTGGCATGAGAAGCAGAGTAATTAGTATCCTACTCAATATTAGAAGACGCTTATCCAAGCCTTATTGATACTCTTTCCAAAAATTTTTTTACTACCTTGCGGTCTGGCAAGTCTGCAATTGATGATATTTTGTGGATCCTCGACCTTGGTGAGAAGGAGCAAAATGGTGTCTTATTTCCTCACTAAGGCTATTGTATTCCCGCGGATGAGGAGTTAATTTTAAGCATTTCATTGGCTACGACTCGTTAAAAAGGAGCATCTGGTCCATGCAAATGTTTTTCGTTCTCATATTTTTAACCTCACATTGTGATGTGAGTCATGAGAATTGGACAGTATAGCTGTAGAGGACGAAATCTCATCAATTCTGAGGTAAACACGGTTCACGTTACATTAGAAACATCTAGAATTCTAGAAGAATGACGAGTATGAAATTGTGCGTACACCTCGGGTGGATAGTAGGCCTTCAGATGCACACAGTAACACAAGTATGATTTACAACATAGTTACTCTTTGTAGATTCATTTTCAGCTTGTAGAACGGACATTATTTTACGGAGTCTGATGCATGTGACACTTTCTGTCTGAAACATTAGTTGCACGTAATCTTCACAGCTATACTACATGTTTCACATAAGTATTTTCATTGAGTTAAACTAGCCTATATACATTCCGTTGAGCATAGTTTGCTTCAACATTATCATCCATCATAAATACTGTTCCTTTACTGAATTCGCGACCAAACACGAGAATATGCTCGAGATACAACGATCAAGAAGGAGTATTCCCGATTTAGTCTGTGCTGTAACATGGAATACTAACTGCCCCATCATATTTTGTGTTTCAGCATTTTAATATTCCCAGATCTGACATTATGTTTAATGGTCGAGTCTCCCACAAACTATTTCTAGATAGGGCTGGTATGATCTGATACATTTACTAAATTATTATGTAGACTGTCGTCTTTCTTTGTATGTTGATCTGTAATTTATTAAATATGCCTCGATGTATTTCAGTACTCTATATGACCAGTGAAGGATTCCAAGGATGGCTGCTAGGAGTTAGAGGAGTTAGTTAGAATATAGATCATGATGTGACAAATTATTGTTCTGGAAAAATGCATTAAAGGGATGCGGTCCTAAGGAAACTTTTGTAACAACACCTCAAAACGTCATCCCTAATACTCAGCCTCCAAAGTACTTTAAGGCTACCAGCCGCCATTCTTAACAACTAATAAATAATTACTCTCTATCTTCTCATCATTTTTGCAGCACATTTTATTACGAGTCTACCATTTTAAGAAATTTATTAAAAATACCCCCTCGTATTCAGCACCCCTAAAATTTAATGGCTGCGGCATACGAAGACAGATATTTCATATCCTAGTCTTCATTTTCTAGTTAATGTGGATGAGAAAAGCTAGCGTGACAACCAGCCCTCGAATTCTTTCTTGTTCAATATTTTCAATTATACCCTTTTTAGACTTGTTTATACTCGTCTCGATTTCTCTCTGTTCCTTATAGTTTGTCACTCCGTTTCTGTAATCGCCTAAGTCCTAGTTTACGACTTTGCGTGACTCCCTTTGACCTGAAGTGCTGTCATCAGCCATTGTGCTCCAACACAACCAACAGTACATACAGTCTATATATTGTCCACTGTATTTTGGAAAGATGCAATGCCTCAACTGCCCCCTGCGCGAGCCGCCACTGGTTAGTAACATAGGAATTATCCATAAAGTCCGTATATTGAATTACACCACTGATAAATATAAAGTGTTAACGTCACCCCCAACTTAAGCACTTGCTTTATACCACATCAGAAGACAAATAGTAATGTTCTGCGGTGCAATGATAATGTACTGTTGGGCCTCAGAATAAAACCGAAGGGTGTTGAAATAATCTGTAATGTATGAAAAATGTGTCAAATCTAATAAACAAGGGTTTGGAAAAAACTAAAAGAAGTGAAGTAATAAGAATATCGGCATCACAATAACAACAAAAATTAATCAAAATAAGGAGTGGGATGATAAAAGCTTGCTCCTTATTGAGGAGGGAGGTGGGCAAGGCAAATTTAACAATCATCAAAATAGATGCTGCGTATTTTCTACTCTATCATTGAGTTAAACCTTAGCGGGGCAAAGAATCACTGGATCTGATATGAGTACCACTCCAGAAACTCACTTTGAACATGCACGTTAAGGAAGAAAAAAGGACTAAAGTGGCCAAAGGCGACCTAGAACTTTGGACTATTAAATATGAAAGTTTCCCCAACGCCCGTTCCAAAATATTGTTCAGTTTGAAAACGAGTATTTTAGGCACCTGCATGTCAGACCTCCCTGCTGCTAAGCAGAGAGGTCTAGAAAACAAATAATACCAGACATGGCCACCCCTTTCATGTGGCAAGTATCTTGCGTGATTTGCTCCATTTTTACCGAAATTTAGTAAATGTTTAACTTCTATTTGTCCATGATTGTAGAAAGGGTTCACATAAACAGACAGAGACCCAAGCGATTGAGAGATCTCTTAAGTTAACCCTGAGAATAAAATCAACTAGTAATCTGAAGTGCTATGTACCATGCGTTTAACCGGCTAGCTACCTACAAGGGAGTTACTAGTGTAGAAAATGCCTGTCAATCTGCACGCTGATATGATTCAGGGGTATTTGTGAATGATTCTGATGAAGTAAGAGGTGAACATGCTGATTTGGCACAAAGGTCGGGCGAGGTTGAATATTGACAAAGTAATGAGAAATCTTTTAGGTGCAGAAAACCTCTCTTGCAGCGATGCGACGCTGCAGCACTGGATCTGCATATCCTCCCTAAACACAGGAACTTATGGTATAAGGACGAAAACAAGACATCAAACTGGCAAGACGGGATGAGGGTGGACGACAGCATTGGCAATTGTTTCATCTTGAACAGAAAAACAAAGATGCAGGAGCAAAATATCTCAGTAATACTTTCCAAATGTTCATTAGGCACGAAGCCAAATACCTATATACATCTGTAATACTTTGTATCAAAATATTCCTTGTCTAGTACAATCACGAGCAAAAAAATATTGACTTCAATGTCGATCAAAATCTATCGCACCACCATATACTTATAAAAATCACACCCATTGGAATCAAATCGCTTAAAGTTAAAATTTATACGATATACCTTGATTTCTTGGATCAAACTATTACGAAGGAAATTTCACATATCTATGTTGCAGAGTGAGAGGTGAAGCAGGAGTAACATTACAAAAGTCCAATTACCGCATATAAATATCAATCAGAGAAACGTGAAGTAGACAAATGTGAATTATGCGTTCTGAGATGTTAAGCCAATTCTGAAAGCGGGGGAACGGTCCCAGGGGTAAGCAAAAGGAGAGACTTGCCCCCTTTTAAACATTCTGCAGTATAATGGAAACATGACACCAATCAGCACCGTTATGAGGGGGATCACTGGGGGTAACTACTAAATGACGAAGGCCTACGAGGGGCCCATGAGAGTTGAAGACCCAAAACGTTCTATTATCAGGTACGATTGCCAGTAAATGTTTAGTTACCCCTCCAGGAATGCCATGGCTATTTCAACAGTGGAACCTTGCTCTGGCTTTCAAAAGCCGACGCGTCAAGTTTAACCTGACTGAAACACCACTGGCAAACTCTTTTTTGTTGGGGGGACATAAACGTTTACGTTTAACCTACTTCATAAACTCAGGTGTCTAATTCACCGGGGGTTGTCATAAGACTGAGGATGGAACAGAATACCAGAATCGCTTCAAACTGTTCTCTGACGAAATCTCCCGATTTGCCAATGCGTGGAGGTTTGCTTCTTTTGTTTGTGGGAAAAGCCACGAAGAAATTGTATGAAAGCATAGTAATAGTGCACCATGTCAATACCAATCTAAGCTGATCCATCTTGTCACGCAGTGGCCAATGAAGCTCAATTGGGCCCAGGTTTAATATAATACTAGTTGAAAGCTTGTTGAACGGTTACCTCATTGTCTTCTTACTTAATTATCAAGTGCTTGAACAGCCCTTCTCATTTCTATTTAAATCTATGTTTACCCGGTTTCCAACTTGCCCCTTTGCAAGGTTACCTACTTAATCTATGGTTACCATATTCTAGGGTCACTCAGTTTCCACGATACTAAACTTCATAAATGTTACTTTTCGGTCCTACTGTCCTCTTTCAACGTGACTACACATGGCGTCTAGTAGGTCAGTGTTAGGAAAGAGGCAGCTGTTCGAAGGTAATGCTGCAATTCCCTGACCACTTGTCTCCTTTCTTACCCGTTTTAAATTTCTTCCGGTCTCCTAGACCTCTTACTTTCCTAACTCAGAAGGTCTACATGCGTTTTTAGAAGAAAGTGCGAGACACCACTCGTACAAACTATGAGTCAAGGATGATCTGAACGCTACTTTTACTACACTATATCTCACTATATACACCTTCTTCTTATAAGCATACCAAAAGTTTGGATGTGCCTCAATATGCTCTAAAAATTTTCAAGTTTACGGAACTTATTGCATGATTTTGAATAACCACTCAACACTTAGAATGAAAATACTTCTATTAGAGGATTCGTTGTAATTATGACAATATCACTTAGACTGACACCTCTTAGCATAATTTCTGTGCTGTATTACGGCGGTAATACAAATACGGCGGGAATATTCAAATTTAGTGAAGTAGTATTAAACCTCAAAAAAACAGGTTGTTAAAAGATTTGTTTCTTCTCTCGACATCTGTATTATAACTCTTTTTTCGTTTCACTTTTACGTTCTGAGGCTGGAACAACCTCAGCAGCATGCTCTATATTTTGGGGACAAACCCGAGACTTAACATGTCTATAGATGCTATGCTGATATAAAAAAGGTGTACAAGGCAAAAAACCTACCCAACGATAGCGAAGTAATATGTTAGTCTTGGTCATTTACTAAACTCGATGACTCCATAACTTCCATCATAGAGCAGCAGAATATTGCTAATTAGTTTACGATAGATAAAATTATAACACAAAGTATTGGTGCGCAGAGACATGTTCGGCCAGCGAACACAACGGTATTATTAGATGAAAATAATTGCAAACGACGATTCTACGGATATGACTGTCTCAAAGGCTCTTTACTACTCTTACTTGCTTTAAGGATTGTTCTCCTTTTCAAGGGGTAATAGTCACAGATTTGTGTTCGTTTATTTTTTACACACATCAAGGCCAAGTTTCAGTTATGACAGATATTGCTGCTATTACCCCTTGAAGTCTTGAACTCATTGGATTCTATGCGGCGAGAAAGTGATGACGTCACAAATCAAAAGTTCTAGAAATAGTACAATCTGACTCCAGATATCGAAAGGCAAACTTGGAATAGGTTGTTTCCCAAAATAAGGACCTGTAGTGTATATAGTATTTAAACTAGAGACGTTTGAATTGTTAAAATCTCTGGTCAAAACTCTGTTGATATTCCTTGGTTCCCTAAGTTAGGAACCAGCATTAAACAATAGGGTTTTGTTAGAGAGATTCAAAACTTTGAAACCTGATGTCTTCGTGTTGGGAAAGGGCATTTCTCTCAGTTTTGGCCATTGACGTTCTCATTAATTGGGTAACATGAAATTGAGTATTTCCCCGAAATTCAAAAATGTTTAAAATCGTTACGTCACACTTTCAAACCGCATTGCGCAAACATTGTACCATCTATTGCCTATTACTTTGGAATTTAAAGCATCCTTTTTTAAGTCAGTTTAGGACGCCAAACATGTTTGCATCTTGTGATATCCATGTGGCAATTGATTTTAATTGAGTGGTTTAACTTTTTTCCAATTGACCATTCATTACCATTAACGTACCTTTCCATACATCACAGCATTGTAACTTGTATCATATTGAAAAGGCAGTGGTGAGGTGGATTTGCGGGTTGAAGTTTTGATGCTGGAGTGAGTGTTCCATCGCTATACAAAAAATTAGGCATAGGAGATCCAGCTCAAGTCGTGGGACACCATATGCTTGAAAGAGCAGGGCAGCATGGAGCAGCTAATGTCGAACTCGCACGGTGGGGGGGCACCCGAGAATAGCAACCAGAGCGAGGGTATCGGAGAAGATCTGCTTTCCTGGAACCTGACCAAAGACATAGCAAGGCGACAGGAATGTTATGAAAGAAGTGCTGCAGACCGACAAACGACTGTCTAAAACCCTGGCAACGGTCCAGCGGACGTTAAATGTATGATGATGATGATGATGATGGTAGTTGAATATGATATTGTCATTCTTGATTGTAAACCTAGAAAGTTTACCTGGCATCAACGGTAAAAGTGTTGCTATGATTCTATTATCTTCTTTCCCTCATTACTCAGTTTTTGTGGAAACCGTGGTAGTTGGGCGTGCACAAAGAAGCTCTGTTTACGACCAGGTTAGTTGACTGGCTCGAGTTACTATACCATTTTTCGTTTTATCTATTCTGTACCAGTTAATCAATTTTTAAAAGATTTTTCAAATTTTTACAGTAATCGCCCTTTTTCACTTGAAGTAAGTTTGAAAACCGTATATGGGAAGTAAAAATTGTCTTTTTCTTAAGTAAAAGCGAAGAAAATAGCTTTTTCCATGATGAGCAGCAAGAAGTCTAATCAAGTTCTAAAAGTACCCTTCGTATTCTGTTAACACTTCAGCTTCGTTTCCACCTTCATCGGATTCGTTTCCACCTCGTTTCCACCTTCATCTGATTCGTTTCCACCTTCATCTGATTCGTTTCCACCTTCATCTGATTCGTTTCCACCTTCATCTGATTTGTTTCCACCTTCATCTGATTTGTTTCCACCTCGTTTGTACCTCAGTCTAATTCGTTTCCATCTCAATCCGACATTGCTTTCAATGCTAACTTTTTCTATTAGCAGAAACATGTGTCTACCAAGGAAAAAGCTACAAAGTAGGAGATAGCATGAAGCAAGAATGCAATACCTGGTGAGTCAGTGTATACAGTTTCGAGTTTGAGTTTTACTTGCCATTGCTTCGTTGTACGTTTCAACGCTGTGTGCCTTTGCACCACCTGGTGAGTCAGTGTACACAGTTTCTAGTTAAGTTTTACTAGCCATTGTTTGGTTGCACGTTTCAATGCCGTGTGCCTTTGCACCACCTGGTGGTGAGTCAGTGCATACAGTTTCGAGTTTAGTTTTACTTGCCATTGTTTCGTTGTTCGTTTCAACGCTGTGTGCCTTTGACCACATCTAGACATGTGACTCAATTCTTCTAGAAGCAAGATGTCAAGACGATTATAGATGTTCTGTAACATCTTTAGGAAAAGGAGTATTCTTGTGTTGTCATCAAAGTTATCAAAAATTCATTTGTCATAAAAATGATCTCGAAGTACGTTATGAAATCAGGATTCTTAAGCTCACTGTTTCCAATCGTTTATATTCTTACTATATAAACCTATTTGAGTTTTGTCTGAAGTTATCTACTTGTTGGCATGCACAGAACATTTTGGCAATTTGACAATTGCCGTCGCTACAAATCATTGCCCCCCCTCTTGTAGTTTACGCGCGTTTGAATTTGCTGTATTCTGTGAGACAATTTAAAATAAAATTAGCTGAACGTTAATTAAATTTATTTTTTATCAATTTGTGACCAGCCTCGAGCGATGTAAAATTGCCCCCTTTCACCACCCTTCTCCATTGCCATGCTAAAGTTACCTGTGCCTCTCTACATTATAGCCACTACCATAGGGTAAATCAAGTTTAAAAAGCCCAATTTCACGGAGGTGCAGCAGATTCGTAGGTTCATGTTTTACTGTGAGCAGAGAACATGTGGATGTGGTTTTGTGGTGCACTGTGCAATATTACGGAGTCGCCGCACGTAAAGTATAGACTGCTCAAAGTACGGGCGACACTGTAGCAAAACTTCGACATAGGATTTTCGAATAAGTAGTAAATTTTTAAGCATTACAACAATATCAAGTTATAGATAAGATTGGATAAAGAGTGCTTGAAAGAGTTGGAGGTTTGACACGTGGAAGACTTTTTAGATCTTCGGCTGTTCCGTTCCATCGTTTCAGGCGTGGTAGAGAAAGGTTTGTAGATCCATAAGAGAGATTCAACTGAAGCCAAGGCAATAATCAGCAACTTGCTAACTCTTGCAGGTCTCACTCTTCAGTCAGTCTTTTGCCTTTTACCTTCGGCTGTTCAACCTATCGAGAGGACGAAGTGAATGAATGACAAGACTTCAGAGTGTCCCAAGAATGTCGTGTAAAAGGTTTACAATCGAAGTATCGGATAACCCTCGCGGAAGTGAAGTGTCATGGATTCGAAACCGTCACTGAGGAATTATTTTCGCCATCGTACCGTCAATAGGAATGTATTCAACGCTATAGAACACGTAGGACTAATTGCAATGATACTCCTATCACACATCAATAGTAATAATACGATTAAAAACTTGCTATTTCTTTCCTCTCGTTATATAGTATTTGCGGAAGCCGTGGTATGTGGGCGTGCACGCTGATGCTTTGTTTACCACCAAGTAAGCACCAGGCTTGCAACACCATTTCTTTTCCCTTTCTCTGTGCCATTTGATTGGTTGTAAAAGCTCTCTCCAATTTCTAAAGTAGCTAGCTTTTTAATGAATTTGAAATAAAACGAATACATGTAGGGAAAGACAAGCTACCTTTTCCAACTTGAGATTGTAGGAAATAGCTAATATTATTGCCACAGGTCGGTAGTAGGCTTTAGAATGCTAGATAGTAGTTTCAAGGGAGCATTTTACGAGTCTTCTCGAGTCAGGAAAGCTGAAAGTACCTCCCGACAGTCCTGAGAAGCTAGGCTAGATCGGAGACGTACCCCAAACTGAGCAAGAGGGCCCTGTATGTTTTAATGATTTTCTGAGACTTGAACTTCCTGATATTGGAGAATGAAAAAGTGGGCTTTACGCTGTACATGCAAAGGTATTGGATCATTCTAATAAGGAAGCTGTTGTATTTGGCTACAAAGGCAGTCCTAATTAGGAGAGGATATACAGTTTATTAGAATACGTCGCAGATAAGGCCACCATGAGCTTTAAAGGTAGTACTTGCCTCGTCTCTTTTTTCCTTCAATTTTAGGTACTCGTATACATTACTCTACGTCATTTAGGGTATCAGTGCGTGTTAGCACTTGCTGTCGTAATGAATTTTGGCCAGCGTATGATTCTTTATAAACTTTATCTTTCATCTAGAGCAAACAGTTCAGTGCGTATATAAGGAGATAAGATACATTAAAGATCAACATGTCAAACAAGAGAGCATTGGCCAGCGTATGATTCTTTATAAACTTTATCTTTCATCTAGAGCAAACAGTTCAGTGCGTATATAAGGGGATAAGATACAATAAAGGTCAACATGTCAAGCAAGAGTGCAACTCCTGGTAAGTAATGAAAGTGTACATAAAGCGGTTTTCATTCTTACTTCGTTATCGATGATGTTACAGCAGACTGGCTATAATTTTCCACTCCTATGTAAATGAAATTAGAGCAGACCCTGTAATTTCTGAGTAGGCAAGGGAGGTAGAAATTCTGTTAACATTTAATGAGGAATGGTATCGGAATGATTCAATGTTTAGTACCATTCACTGTTTATAGGTGTCGGCATTCTAATCAAGGATAGGTTCATATTGATTCATTTCCGCCAACTTTCATCTGTTCCTTCTATTTCTGTTTATTTCTTCCCTCCCTTCAAAGCATGGGGACTTTCTTTCTTTATTTTACCTCTTACAGGCCTTCCTAAGGTACCCCCTCCATGGCATTTCTTTAGGCACAGTTATAGTGTTGCGACTAAATCGCGATTCTGCGCTGATTCAACGAACGAAGAAATCAGTGATTCTAAACGAGAGACAAAAAGTCCGTCTATGTCGATCCATCCATCTCTTCCATCTGCAATCAAATCTAATCCTATTTACTTTTAAACGTCTTTATATATACAAGTACAAATATTCGTAACTAAAATAATTAACCGATCAAAATATACAAGGAACTCATTAAACGCCTACACTAACATTGAATCATCGTAAAACGTACACTCCCAGATGATCAATTTCCGTTTCTCTTACTGAGAACGAGGTTTTACGTAAAAGCACATTGAATCTGTGCTCAGTCCTTGCTGAATCATGAGGATGCAGCGTTTATAATCACAGTTTCATATTTACAAATAAATTCTAACACATGATGTCACCATGACTTACGAAAGCATGGTGATAGGGAAAATCCCGACATATAGTGTAGCAAATGAACAACACGTTTCTTTTCTGTTTGTTGGATGGTCGAGGTCAGGGACAGTTCTTCCGAAGCTGTGTTCAACATTTAGCATTTTTTCCTGTCCAAGAGATTACATGATCTCTTAAGCCTCCAAACGCTTAATGTCTTCCATCGTTAGTGTCTATGGCACTGTCCTGTAAAGTATTGCGCTCCATATCAATCAAGTTTTTTTTTCTTGGCTCATATTCCCGTTATCAGCAGCATTTTCCAAAGTCTTTAATGAAGGCTTCTTTTCCATACGCATTCTTCTTCTTATCTGATATTCGCATGGCACATAGACTTAAGAGGTCTAGACCACACGGAGAACAATAGAATCGATGGAAGCCATTAGTCTAGCGACGTCTTTGGCGTGGCCCATTACTTGACAAGTTACCTCTTAAGTACCTCGACCCAGACTACTAATTGATACCTCTTGCTTCCTGTTTCAGCGTTTGCGGTGGTTCGGGAAGCTGGGCATGCACGAGAATGCGCTGTCTACGTCCTTGGCAGTAAGCACCGGTGATATCACCAGTTAATCTTGAGAAGACGCGGATACAATTTCATAGCACAATTATTGGCACTTAGTTCACGGAATAAAAAGATCAAGAGTGAAATACTCGGACGTCTATCCAAAGAATAAATATTATTTCCTATCTGTTGATTTTTAATTTATTCTTGCAATGTAATTTATCTGAATTGAGTAGGATTATAAACGAAAGTAAATAATAACAGTTAGGTACTCGTAAGCACATATACGATAATTTAATTTTTTTCACATGTAAAACACCTTGAAAGAAAGAGACTGATAAGCGTTAAACGTGTGTTTCTTGTGGTTTGCCCTAGTTTTTTGAAATTGATACTGTGCTAATCAATGCCTTAGTTAAACACCTACAATCATGGACAAATACAAGTTAAACTTTTACTAAATTTCGGTGAAAATGGAGCAAATCACGCAAGACACTT
>JAAAKL020014302.1:0-12013 GCA_010016065.2 Carybdea cf. marsupialis auct. non (Linnaeus, 1758) | reverse complement strand
GGCGGGGCCGCGGTGTGCTTGGGCATGCTCTTATGATTTGTGGGAGTAACCACGCTCGGTATGGCTCGCGCACGGGCAGGGCGGGGGGTGGGGTGGTGTCATCGACATTTGCCTATTAACCATATTGTACCCCGGTGACGTATGAAGGGATTAATCGCCATACGACTCATCTTTAAAAATTCATTTTCAAGTTATAGAGATGAACTTCAAAAAGCGCTAGAGAGAAGGATAAATTTCACAGCCTTGAGTGGTATCCAATTACCCGTCATCGTACGTTGTTGCACCGCTGAATGAGCTACTGTGAACTCGGTGATGACATACTTAATTTATTGTAGGGAACAAAGATATCTGTATCGTCCTAAAATTTATTTCTGACTATTTCAGTATAAAATGTTTTGTACATCATCACTGTGTTATGTTCTGATGTCGTTGTTAAATTATTCTAATTACATTTTTAAAAAGCTTCTACATGTTTTCCCGGTTTTTTAGTAGCTAGCAAACTGGTCAAATTTCAGAAGATTTTTGGAGAGCTTTATTGAAGAATAATCAGACGTAACGCGGACATAATTGCCCAGAAACTATTTTTTAGAATTTGTACCACATAATTAGCCAAGACTGACGTCCAGTTTCTAGTGATGACCTCATGGCACTGTGATCACTGTTAATTACAACAAGTGGTTAATGGTCTGGGCAAGTTAACCGGGTTTATCATGGTTTTGCGTGTGACGGGTAAAAATCCCCTCACTTCCTACCTTTTATAACTCCAAGAATGTCTCCAGGGATAAGGTTAGATGGTCTTTGAATCTGAATGTTATCTTGGCATACGAAAGGTTGTCAGTTACATCTGTTACCCAATAGTTAACTGATGGCGATCGATTTCTAGTTGTCTACAGCTATTAAGTACCTGTTTAGAGAAAGACTGCCTTGTTTGCCATCCGTAAACTATCTTCACGTCGATTGCAAATTATATTGCAGTGACCCTTATCGGGGCGACAACGGACAGGGATTTCTATCGACAGTTTCATACAACATTTAAAAATAGAAGTTACAGCTTCAAATACTCGTAAACCAGGTTTGCTAGTTCACCTGTGGTTCAGATCGTTCAAATTTCAATTCTAATCCACTATATTATAAACTGGGCTTAAAGAGGAACAAAATATAACCTAACAGGGAGAACAAATGATACATGCTGGCAATTCTTACGTTAACTTATTGAATGATAGTGAAGCTCCTTTTAGGTTAATGTTTGATATAAAATGAGCAACATCTTCAACACAATCGTTGGTATAGGTATCATTTCTGGTCAATATACATTTGGATTAGGAGGGGGAAATAGTCGAGCGGTTGTGGCAAGTAGCTATTTAGTAGCCAATGTAAATTATTTGTTTTAGTGCTAGTGTTTACGTACTGGAATCGATTTAGATACTGTATAATCACGTTTTGTAAAGTTCGTGGAGATACGAGGAGAGTGATTTCTCTTCGCATGAAGCAGTACGAGTTCCGGTACATGGAGGATGTCCAAACATCACTGGTTTTTTGTAGATTAAATATGTCGTTCCTCGTTTAGCTGTGCTTACGAGATCGCACTTATTGGGATCCCAAGCACACTTTTGTCTTCGTTTCGTTTCATTCGTGAAGCATGTGTTTTGAGAGCATCTAGCTTTTTCTGACCGTAAAACTCCGTTGGACGACGGGGCGTGGTTGGCTGTTTTGAATTAGGGTTAGAAGCCCTGAAGTTTGCCTTGTTATGGTATTTTGGGATTTTGGATATGACAGATGTTCCTTTTGTGGGTAGGTTGACACTTATTGGGAAAAGGATATGTTGTTATTTCCTGCGTTGTCGGAAACATCGTTGTTTCTTTATATTCACAGGCTAAGTTAGTGTACGAAGGTAACCCAGAGAGGGAATTTATAGCCAGCACTTGCAAAATCACCAAGCTCTGCCCTTGATTTATTGACTAGGGAGAACTATGTATGATCTTCTTGTTGTGCATCGAGGTTTTTAGTATGTAATATCGAATGATAAATATGGACAGAAGTGCTAGATAAGCGCACGTCTAGTCATGTACGCTGTGTGTTAAATGGAAGTAAGCAGTTCAGCGGCATACTTGAGAGAGGTAGGTACAAGTAGTCTGCTATGTTGGAATCCCCTGCATCTTATTTTGCAGAATCAGGTGATCAGTTAGTTGCCTTGATTAATTCGTAGGAACTGATTGACCTTTGATAAAAGAAAATACGAACTTTCATAAACTTACTAACGATCAAAGTACTCCACCTTCTTTATATTAATGCACACTTGAATCACTGCATGGCATCTTAATGTACCAGTTTTATCTGCTTAGAAATGAACTTAACAGTCCGTAAAATCACAGACGAGGAACCATGTCCTCTTCAGTGGACTTTATTTAAAAGGGCGTGATGCTGCAAACAAGAGGAAACTGATGGGTCTAGTCTAGAAATTTGCATCAGGAATCTGACGTATCATGACGTAAAATAGCGTACTACTGTTGTGATTTTGTAACTAGGTAGATGAGAAGAAACCAGTTTAGGATGAATACGTAAGCAAGAGCATTAAGTTTTGTTACTGGTTTATTTTGAAATGACGTCATCGACTCCTTTGTTTGTCGTGAGCGGTCAGGTTGACAGTGAATATCAAAAGACTGTTGCAAGGTCCTGACACCCGTAATACTGCTAGCGGATTTGAACAGGTCTTGAATTTACAATGCGGAGGGAAAGTGTGACGTCACTATTTTGAAAGTTTCAATTATGGAAAAAGTACTCAATCTTTATGTTGCCCTATTAGTAAAGAAATCAATGGCCGAAATTGGAGGTGTTGCCCTTTCCCAACTCCCTGATATCAGCTTTCCAAATTTTAAATCTGTCATAAAACATTATTTGATGCTGGTTCCTAACGTAAGGATCAAAGAAAGATTAACAGAGTTGATCAAGGATTTTGAAAATTCAAATGTCTGGTATATTGGGAAACATAC
Organism: Carybdea cf. marsupialis auct. non (Linnaeus, 1758); assembly: GCA_010016065.2. Classification (NCBI taxonomy): domain Eukaryota; kingdom Metazoa; phylum Cnidaria; class Cubozoa; order Carybdeida; family Carybdeidae; genus Carybdea; species Carybdea cf. marsupialis auct. non (Linnaeus, 1758). Next base: position 9,023 of record JAAAKL020014302.1, on the reverse strand, counting down.
TATTTCAGTGTTACCTTTAGATAGCTGGAGTCGAATCTTACAATTTTCTAGACTTTTGATTTGTGACGTCATCACTTTCACTCCGCAAAGGTACAGTGAGAAACAGATCTGCATCATCAGCATCTTCTTGTATTGCCGTCGAGCCAGTTTAGAGAACGAATGAATTGATATTAAGAAAATCTAGTCAGATATTTGCTTTTTAATTTATGGTGTTCGACAGCTGTATTATTTCATGTATTTATGTCAAATATTCGTACGGTTTCAGCCTCATTTCTCCCTCTTGAGTCTATTCTCAGTCTCATTCTAAATCTCATGTACCCGTAGGCACCTATTAGGATTTTTAACTGGGTGTATAATGCCAGTTAACATTTTATCAATGACATTTATTGTCAGTAGTAGACAGAAAGTATGTAACCAGGGCATTTTTATATAGGTAGATATTATCAAAGGGGCATAAAATATTTGATGTAGCATAGGTTCCATTTGTTGTAATCTTGAATTCGAATACATGGGCTTCTTACATTTCTTATTGTCGCAAACCCCCCTCCCCCCTGACCCTTGCATGGTAGCCAGAGCGTCATGATGCGAATAATTGCAGTAGATGATGATGTAAGTAAGCTGTTTATGATGGATAAACGTATTCGGAGGGAAGGTAATAATGTCACAAATTTCATAGTTTTTGAAATAGTAAGATTTGACTCCACATATCTAAAGACAACCCTGGAATAGGCTGTTTCCCAAAATGCTAGACCTGTATTGTATAATGTGTTTAAACTAGAGGCGTTTTAGTTTCAAAAATCTCTTGTCAAACCTTTGTTGATATTCCTTGGTTCCTTACGTTAGGAACAACCATCAAATAATAAAGTTTTGTCAGAGAGATCTAAAACTTTGAAAGCTGATATCTCGGTGTTTAGAAAAGGAAACACTTCTTACTAATAGGGCAACATAAAAGTCGAGTACTTCTTACGTAATTCAAAACATTTTCAAAATTGTGATGTCACACTTTCCCTCCGCATTCTCGGTTACCATAATGTGATAGAATGTAAGTTCCTCTACGTAATAGCGTCGTGTTTTCATGTTGCAGCATTTCATGTGGGAATCCTCGTTACGTTAGGCTGTGGTTGACTTTGTCTTACTCACTGTTGAGGTAGTGCTACACACCACTTTCGTGGCAGCGAAAAGGCAGTGGTGCTGGGGGCGGGTAAATATGTCCCATGGATGAGGAATATTTGGAGGCAACTCATGGAAATTCACCTATGGGGTGCATCATATTTACGAGCACTTTGGAATTCCTAATCTGCCTACTGTTATAGAAGCTGTTTTTCTAGCCATGGCACTGGATTTAATTGAGCTGTGGCATTCGTTTAAGCAAATGTATTTATGGAAGTTTCTGTAGTAATCCCAATGCTCACTACCGGGCTTTAAATTTGGGATTGCTTCATGAACGAAATAGATACATCACAATAAACATACCCATAGTCGCAACCTCAGATATCAGGCATCTGTACAAATGGGGTAATTAAGCCTCATCCGTTTTGTCAAGTTTGTTATGAAAAGGAGGCAAGCGTTTGCTCGATATGCCCTCAGGATACCACTAAGTTCGTCTCCTAGTAAATAGTGGCTTCAAGTACATGTCTCGAGAAGAAACCCTTGAAATGTCACAACAAGCCCATACCTGTAAACAGTATTTAGATTTTGTATCAAGAGTAACTTACAACTGTCATATATACGTAATGCAAATGTATTGGTTGCAGCGATGTTGCTTCTTATTTTTTTACTACGATTCATAAATCGCTGATGTACACAGAATTTTTTACAGGTGGGAATTCTCAATAAATAGAAAAGTTGCAGGACGTGATAATGAAGTACATTTTATATCAACCTCACTTGGAATGATCTCGTAAACGTAATCCTAGTGACCGTGCCATTGTCTCGTGCCTGTGTGTTGCTTGTCAGTATCGACATCTCTTGCATCGCCATGCCTCAGCATGAACAACTATGAGGTACGATGAAAAGAACTGTTTTGTTTTTTGAGTCGTCTTGAAAATGTCTGCAATAATGTCTTTGCTTGCATTTTTCATAACGTATCCCTTCTGTTATTATCTCTTTAAGTGAGAATGAGACGGAAGTGTATGTTTCTGGCAAGTTCATCCTTTGGGCCAGATAACGCCGAATGCACTTTTCAGGAGCAAAATCAAAACAAGGCATGAAACCATACTTGAGCCAGTGTTAGCGATGATTTTATACTAGTGGCGAAGATTCAATTCTTTGTATTGAGATAGTTATCATGGTTCAAACCCGACCTCTTAGCTGTTTTAATTATTTGGCTTAACTGAGTCCAAACGCGTATCTCGGTTCGGAAAATTCCGTTCTAGGTATTTGCAGTACAAGAGAAAGAGACATCAAATTTAGGAAAAGGAGAAGAATGTTAAGAATGTGCCATGGGTTGCAGGAGTAATCCCTCATAATTGCAGATTACATAGCGGGTAAATACAGGAAGGATTTTTTAAAGAAAGGGACCAAATTTACAAGAACAGCCCAGGATTGGGCTCTGGGTACTAACCGGCGTATACACGAGACATAAGAGAGGTTCCTATTATGTCGCTTATGTCATTTTTTTGATAAGACGATAGCTTACGTGAGCGAATGTGTTCAACTGACACAAAATCAGTAAAAGGTTAGGAGGCACCAAGATTCTACAAAGGCTACCTGGAAGTTTTGTGAGAAGTTGGACTTAAAAGAGGAAGAACGTCATATGATCACAAGCTAAGGAAGTTTTAAAGGGTCACCTGTGGACCACCTGTTGCACACCTCTCTTGCACACCTCTAGTACAGGCTGTCCAAGACAGTGTGGAGAGGGCGGGGGACTCTTGAAGCTTTGAAAGCTGAAACATGGCTCTATGGCACAGTTTCACATAAGCACCATGTGACTACCATTTTAACCGAGGAGGATGTTCTTGGAGAAAAGGGACCACATGAAGATTTAGCGGAGAATTCAGTCGTGCAATTGCAAAGGTGCTTGCAATGTAGGAGGGTTAAGAGAACTGGGCGGAAGCCCGAAGTGTTACAAAGGTACGATGGCAGGCCTACGGTTAGTACAGCTGACACAGTACTCTACATGTATTAAATATACATCAATAGATAGGTCATGATGATTATATGAAGGATAAGAGATGACATCTATGCGATGCCCCAGCCCAGTTTACGTGACTACAGAGGTACACGAGCAAATCATTATAGTCGAGCCATTCTACTCCTATAAGCTTTCATAGCGTGCACGTTTTGTTTTCTGTAGAAGAAAATTCATATTTAAAAAAGATACTGTTCCTTAAGCCACCCACTAGATCCGGCAATGAAATGTGTACACGGTCACTTTCTCGTATTTTTCACATTGTTTATATTGCTCACAATGGCATGTTACCTGAAAAACTACAAGGACCCTTACGGTATGCATTCATCCCCAATTCACATCGAGAAGACAGAGCATCACTTGCAATTCGTATTCACCCCCGTTGGTCCACTTAGGAAATATGAGTAGACACTAGGCAGGGTTTAAAAGTGAGCCTGGCGAAGGGGTTACCGATAAGGCATTCATGGGATCTGGAATGACGTCAGCCGTTTTGAGTTGAGTAGACAAAAGCTGTTAGGACAGGCTCGTGTGATCACGACAGATGGATGGACATCTGAGTTGGAAATGGAATGGATTGATGGGAAGACCTTGCAAATGAAGAGAATAGCAATGTTGGATTGTGCACAGCTACTCGGGTTGAAAGGGTCCTTAAGGATATTGTTTTGTTTGAACAAAATGATTATTGATGAAATCAACAGTGAAAATGCGAAGCAAATCTTTTGTATGTAGATAGAAAAGTACTGAAAATAAATGACATCTAGAGTGAATAAAGTGATTCCCTACTTCAAGGCGAAAGACCTACTCTGTTCTGTTCTGTACACCAGGGCTTGATTCACGCGGATAGGAGGGACTCTCGCCATTGGTTTCTGTTTCTGGCAATCTGCGGCCATGTGGGTCCGTAGTACTTTGCGAGCTCATCACAGCACCGAATCTCTGGTCGACCTCGTTTCCACTGTCTGGGAGTCCATTCAGTCGCTCCGATTGTCCATCTCCGATCTTGAAGCCTGGAAAGGCTAATGCAATACTAGTTTCAAAGCACCAACAAATCTTTACGAAAGATACTTGGCATTAGTGCAAAGGTTGTAGACGAGAGACACCGGAGCCTCGATGGATGGAACGACTGATGGGTCAGATAAAGATGAAGGAAGGGTTGGAGAAAAAGTATAAGATGGAAACGAAGGCTTTCGAGATAGAAGAATTGAAGTAGCGAGTTACTTTTAAAGTCGAAAGATTAAAGTCGAGATATCTGGATTCGATTAACCAATCTTAACAAAATAGAATATGTAGTAACAACCAAAGGATGTTTTTTGAAAAACTCATCAGCACACAATCAGTGAGCAAATAGGATTGAGACTGTTGAAAGGAAAGTTGATAAGTATGCATTGCAATACTCTGATGTGAATGTTTCTGTGGAGGAATTGAAAACGCAGGCAAATAAGTGAACAACTGGAAGTCACCTGGACCATACGGTGTGAAAGGATACAAAATTTACACTCAGCCCTGGCAGCCATGTTCCAAAATGGTTTAGCACCAGGAAATGTCCGGGAATATTTGACTAAATGGAGCACTTTTCCAATAATGAAAGATATAATTAAGGGAAATTAGTCATTAACTAATGACCCATCACTTGCTTGTCCATAATGTGGAGAATATTTACTAGTATCATAGCTGAAGAGATCCATTGTCATCTGGAAAACCGAAAGTTGCTATCTGTAGAAAAGGCTGTCGAAGGCAGTCCTAACAGACCTAAGGATCCATTGCTCATAAATCAAATGATCATCCAAAACTGTAAGAGAAGACACACTGGCTTAGCTACGGGTTAGATTCATCACAAAAAAGCACGTTCCATATGGCGTGTCAATCATGGACAACAAGATGCCTGGAGATCTTCAATTGGGTCGATAAAACTCGAACATTCTTGAATAGTATAAAGAATTGGGACCCTGTATGAACATCTTGTTCAGTGTCACATGGAAAAGTGAAAAAGAAGACAGGGTTCTTTCAAGAAGATAGTCTACCTCTTTTTCTATTTGTTATCTGCCCTATCCAAATGTCATTCGTGTTCAGCATTGTCATAGCTGGATATGAAGGAGGGAAGGGACGGATGACTATCAATCATCTTCTTTGTATGGATGGCCTAAAGTTCTTGGGAATCAAATGTATTGATAAAAACAGTTTTTGTGTTACGCAGTGATTAGGCATAAATAAATATGGTGTTTTGGATGTGACTAAAGGAAAATCGTGAGACCTGAAGGGATAGATGCTATAGCCATAGGTTATTAAGTATATTCTAAAAGAGTCATAGGCTGGATAAATCTATTTTGGAGTGCTCGAAGCGTACAATGTTACAGACCAACAAATGAAAGGAATCCATCTGAACATTAATGTTGTGAGTGCTATCAACTCTCCGGGAGTATCTCCCATCATATACACAGCTTGAATAATCAAATGGAACGTTAAGCTTAGATCTAGATAGGAAGACTTAAAAATCCTTACCCTTCTCTGCATGTTTTATTGTACGGAGAGGTAGTGATAGATTGTATCGCAAGAGAGATCACAGGGTGAAAGGGGCCAAATTGGTGGAGGATTCCCAATCTATTGAACAATATTAAATTAGAGAGTGTAAACCGAGAGAAAATCTTAGAGAAGATTTTGTCAAGAGTGGGAGGTCAAAATAAGAAAAAAGAACAGAACAAGTAAACAACTTTAATAAACGTATGATTAGTTTTCCCTTTAAGAAAGCTGAGTTTAGAGACAAGAAGAAATGGAATTGGCAGAAGAATGGTGACCTGAAGAAAGCCGCAGAGGGAATGTTATAAGCTGCACAGTAGCATGTTTTAAAAACGAAGTTGATTAAGCATTACAGTGACAAATCGGACGCGAGCCCATTTTGTAGGATTTTGGGAGAAAGTGATGACATAGTCGCCTATATTGCGCAGACGCAGTACAAGGCATTGAGGCAAGATGTCGTTGCCAGAATGATACACAGGGAACTACGCAACTTAGATAGTTTACCATTCTCCGAGAAGTGGTATTAGCACAGACCAGCATAAGTGTCGGCCAATGAAGAAATAGACGTGGTTGGGATTTTAAGATCCAAAAGCCATAAAGAGAAGGAGCATGCTAAGCTCTAAATCATGTTTCTATCAAACAAAAACGATCTTTGTTGATCTAAGATGTCTCTTGCCCATTTGATACATGGGTGCAACAAACAATGGAAGAAAATTAACTGATAACAGGATTTGAAATGGGAATGGTCTAGGACCTGGAAATGCAGTAACATCAAGGTTCTTGCCGTCGTCATTGGTCAACGAGGCACCACCGTAAGTTGCTTGTTTCATTGACATTAGCTTTATCAGTCCAGCCATCTGGTTTGGAACTCTTCAGAAAGACAGTTTATTGGTGACTACCGGGATCCCTAAGAGCTGTGCTGGACATCTTGCGCTACAGGTAGTCGCTTGATGCTCAAAAGTAACACTCAGCTAAACAACATTTTTAAGATGTGGTCTTAGTAAATAAATAGATAAAACAAACAAATAAATAAATAATAATAAAAATAACAACATTTGCAAAACTGAACAGATACTTATTTTTATTCACACCTTACGATAGGGCAAAGTATGAACAGCAAACTTTCACAAGAAAACTTTCCTATCTCTTCATCGAAGGATATCTTATTTATTACTATGCAATGAAAGAGAGACTACCTTATAAGACCGTTTCCTGCCATGGAGGGGCGTCGCACCCGCATTCCAAACAGAGCAGCAGTTCTTTATTGGTTCAGAAGAGAAAACAAGTGAAGACAAAATTTACTGACTTCAAAAATCATGACCTTCTTCATGACAAATTTCATAGATTTGTACTTGACAATCTCTCTAAATCGTTCCAAATCGTAATATCTGATCTAAAACTTTGACACTTTTTACTTATATTATATCATGAATCATTCGTCCTCTGACATACAAATAATACAATTTCTCTAAATTTAAAGAAGCAAAAGAGGGGGAAATAATTAATTTTTTTGATGAGGCATCAATATTAAAAGATACAGGAATGCAACAAAAACAAATTGATGTTGTCATTATGTCATATAATCAACTTACAAAAATGTCGTGACAGCAGAAATATATATAAACGGCGAACGACAAGTATACAGACTATCCAAAAATAACAAGATATATACTCAAGGCACCCTAAGAAAGTCAGACTGTATACAGAAGTGCCATACCAACTTCCGCAATGGAGTAGGCATCGTTCTGAGCAGAAGCCGAATCGACAAAGTCAAGACTAGAGTAATCAAAGTCCCCGTCAAACTATACTATGACGATGGTTATACAAGACTACCCATCACTGAGAAAATTCAGTAGATGTCTAAGGACCATAAAAATGTAAAAGATCAACACTAAAGACCCATACACACATCATATACATATCAACATGTTTAGCACAACTCGCTCTGAGAACCCTGTCTTGTTGTACAACTGGGTTTCACAACTGCGTATTCATCTGGAATATAAACATATATTTTTTATACGTGTAGGAGGGGAGTGGGGCAACTGATACTCAGGTAATTCGCTCGTTCCCGTCTTAAAACGTCTATAAAATATTGTAAATTCTTTCCTCCCTCTCGTATGACCCTTATAAATGCATCGTCCATTGCTTGATTTGCCACAACGTGTTGTGAAAAATAGGGCCTGTTCTATTCTAAAATCAGTTGTATCAATATGTTGCGTGCAAAGTTTTACAACTTGGTACGTTTACACGATGCAACATGTTGGGCTTAACATGTTGTATCAACATGTAGCATTGGGTATACGGGGCGTAACGAAATCATGCTATCCTTTGACATAGCTTCCCTCTACACCAGCATCCCCAGGCAGGACACACCATTCCGTGCTTCTTTGCAGCACATCCTTCTGGATAGCTCACAGGATTAAAGAACTTTGTTATACCCTTCGACATCATTAGCCTGCTGGAATTGCTTGAATATAATACCTGTTTCCTATTCAACACGATTGACACACAAAAATCGGCGTCCCAACAGTTACGTCGACAGCGCATTTCCCATTAATTACCCAAGAAGGAAACAAACGCAGTAAAAGTACAGCCTTGCGGGCACGTCGTTCTAAGTACCTTATGGGATTCAAGAATCTCTTTGAAACCCTCAGAAGTCTTTAGCCTACCCGAACAACTTTATTACAAGGCCTGTTTCCTCTTCAACACGATTTACACACAAAGCAGTAGCTGTCTATGTGGAGAGTCACACTTTGAAAAGTTATAATTTGTGTACAAAATTCTCAATTCTTCAGTTACCCTAGCTATAAGAAGATAAACGACCAAATTTGAGAGGGGGGACTTCCTACCAACACCAGGATATTAGTTTTCAAAGTTTCAAATCTTTCTAAAAAGACCTTGTTAGTTGATCCTGACTTGAGGATACATGCAAAATTAATAGAGTTTCCTCAGCCTACTCGACAAATTGTAATAAGATACCTGTTTCCTCTTCAACACCATTTACAAACAAAAAAGGCTTATTAATAGTTATGTCGATGGCCTATTTGGAACTTGCATTACCTTGCACTAACACCTACCAAGAGGCTTCTTCGAGGTATGAGGGTAGGCGTATACTGTATTGAAAAGAATATGGTAACTATTTGAGAGTGTCACATCAACCAATAACGTGCCACTCATGAAGCTGTTACATGCACCAAGACAAACATTAAAGATACCGAATTGAAATGGGACCAATATGGTGGAGATAGAAATGAATTACGACCCAGATGACTGGGAAGGGGCTTCACAGTGAAGTGCCTTTGAGCTGGCGGTGTAAATTCGATAACTACAATGTGGCCCCCCCCCCCCCCCCCCTTATATTAACGGAGTGGTAGTACTC
>JAAAKL020014301.1:0-12013 GCA_010016065.2 Carybdea cf. marsupialis auct. non (Linnaeus, 1758) | reverse complement strand
GTCTTAAGTACAGATCTATGTAAGTAGTTTTATCAGTTGTAAAGATTCGCTCGTGTCGTTGAGCAGCAATGATGTTAATTCGGTTCGAATATATATCTTGATTTAGAATATAAATGGTGAGTCCTCACTAGCGTCCACTGCAATTCCAATAGACCACACCACCATACTACGCATGCCCAGATATTTAACACAAAAAAGAAAACGATGACTGATGAGCACTAAAGCTATTATCAAATAAATATCAGATATACATCACTGGTACAAAATTCTTATAAATAATTTAGTAGTCACAATAACTAATATTTCCAGTTATATTTACTCCTAACAAATAGCAACAAACTTGAATCATACATAGGGACAATCTTCTGAAAAGTAGCACACTTTTGCACACACACAAATGCAGATTTTTGTTAACCTGTTAAAAAATAGTCTAAAATAGTACATGTTATATTTTCTCCCGATAAATAAGTCAACCTATCAACTACACTTTCACCCCCATTTTTTAATATACAATACTCAACTCTAACGGCCCAAGTCAAGGTTCTCCGGGGAGAAATTGGACAATGGAACCTGTACAATTAACTACTCGATACAGTCTATTCACTCTTGACGTCAACAATCGAATCATACATGTCGTTATAAAGCTGGATCAGTTCTGCGATGAAGGTCAGCTGTTGCCATTGTCCTCCACTACTGCAAGCTGTGGCTTTTTCTTTGCTAAGAGGAAATTTCAGAAAATCTCCGTTCATGGCTCTCTTGATGTCTGGATATTTTCTCGGAGCTGAGTGATAACAAACCTGTGAAAATGAGAATTGGGTAAACTGAAGTATCTTGCATAAATTTACGTGCAAAAGGATAACCCTTACATCTGCAGAATCCCTTGATTCTTTGAGTTAAGAAAGAAATTAAAATTTTGATCCTATCTTTTCACGTTAAAATGAGAACATATCCCAACTTCACACTACAAATTTACAATTGATACTTCCAACATTCTCTCAACATTCAACATGCCTACTATTCATGTAACGCATTTGAAACAGAAAAGTTGATATTCATCTCTAGTTTCGTGCTTGTGAACTCGATCATGCCTATCAAGGATTATACGAAAAAAATGAAAAGCAGAAAGTTGTTCTGTGAGGAAGTGAAACAAGAATACGAGACATATAAGTATGTACATACGAGATTTTCAAGTTCACATAAACACCTGACATTATCATCATAAACTACAAGGAAAGAACCTTTTACCTAATAGATACGACTGTACCATTAGACAATAACTTATCAAAAGAGGAGTTCAGTAATTAAGAAAACAAAACGATTTGAAGATGGAATTTAGTAAACTACAGAGAATAACTGCGACAACAATACTAGTTGAGATTGGCACATTAGGAATGACTAAAAAGGATAATCGTAGTACTATTGACAGAATTCCAGGGTATGAAAAGTGAAGTCACTTGTACCTGCCTATGCAATTACAAATTAAAAGACAATTGAGAAAGAATCAAAGCTGAAATGACTGACTCTTTAAGAAGACTCAGCGTAGAGTTCACTATGAAATAAAACCATCTCTCTTTCTGAAGAAAGTCAGAAAGAAGCATTCAATGACCATACTAGTTAATCAATTAATTTCCTCACCTGCATAATAGTGTTAATTGATACCATATCGTTTCCAATACTGCTTCTCAATATCTTAAACCTAGATTTCTCTCCGTTTTCCAGTAGATTTTGAAGATTGCGTATGTTCCGGCGAGCTTTCTCCAGCAATTCAATCTCAATGTATAAACGTTTATGAAACTACAAGGAAAAGAATAGGAATCGTTGATAAAGTGAAAACCGCCACTCCTCTTAAATATCTTTTTAAATATAAGAGCTCAAGGGAAATTATGAGGCATGTTTAAATTAAAGAAGGTCATAAAGAATTGTTGTAAATGGTTGGCCGAACGTATACATATCAATACTGAGATTCGATCCCGAGGCTCACGATGATGGAATTATATCGCTATCGTAACTGATCTAACATAAAAAGATGACAACATGTTTCGTCTTTATAACCACCAGAGCAAGTCCCAATCATCTAATAGTAGATAGCGCCTTCCTATCTTCTTCAAAAAACGAGTCTTTGCACCTTACGTGACTTCACCAAGGAGATTTTGCTATCTATGAGAACTGATCAGCGCATTGACAGCTACTAAGAATTTAGAATCTAAAAACACTCCAAGATATATGTATCTTCTAACAAAGAGTACGAGTTCTCCATTGAAGGATATTTGTAAACGAGTGTAGTCTTTAAGCAGTATCGCATCGCATGGCCTCGGTTTTCCAATTCTTAAAGTGTACGCTAAAACACTGCTGTTGTTCTATAACCATTTTCCAATATTTGTCATGCCTTCTGTTAGAGTTTTTTCAATTTTGCTGATGTTTCATGACGCATGTATATGACAGTGTCGGCCTCATACATCTGAATCTCACACTTCATTACTTTGAGTACCAAGACGATATAGAAACGCACCGTTATATATCACTAACAAGGGGAATCGGGACTAATGTGTCTTCTTCTTGGAGTTGTTCTCAATTATTCACGAAAATGAATTCACCATTTATCAATTCAATGTTCATTGGTTCATCACTCGGATAATATGAACGCCAGCTTATCAAGATGTTGATAAACTGTACCTTTCATAGTTCACGACAGATTTTTGGTACAAATATCACCCGCTTGGACAAAATTATGATTATACATGTCAAAATTGTGTCTTATTGGAATAGCCTACTTTTACTTACATCCTTTTCTCCCACTTGCCAGATCGATTGATAGTGTGATTTGGCCGTGCAGATTACTGGGGAGCATTTATAAACTGGAGTTCCTGCGATTTCATACCTCTACAATAGAAAAGGATAGCTTTCATAGAGATGAAAATGTTAAGTAGCATGTAAGGTAATAGCATTATGTCAGAAGCTCGTTCTTCATTACAATTGTGTGCAGTGACATGGCCACGGGGGATCGGGGAAAAATCTTAACCTCGAAATTTGTATAAATCTGACATAAAAATGGTGATTTGTCTTAAGGATAAATTTCCGGTGTTTGAAGTAATACATGTTGTTATTACGACCTGAACTTTTTTTTATTGGAAGAACTGGATTGGAAGCGAACTTAAGGAACACTAGAATATTGTTGTTTAGATGGATTCCTCTTCTGTTAAATGGTTTCTTAATACGTTTTTCTCCCCACCCCTCTGATTATGTTTTCTCTGACGGAACAAGGCACGGAAGTATTGACTCCTTACTTTATAACCTAAGGTTTTACGTTTGCAGGAAGGTCTAAAAGAAAATTCATTAATTCGTGATGGACGGTTTGTAATAACTGGGATGCCTTGAACACTTGGGGCTTTTCTTGAATGACTAGAAGCTCTAGTGTCATAAATGTTCCGCTTAACATGTATATAGGGTAAACTAGCTTTCACTTAACACAACAACTCTGCGTTACCTTCTTGCAGTATAATTCCATAAGTTCCATTCTTCTTAGATTGAACGCTTGCTGTAAGCTGTTGAGCATATTCAAGTCGGGGCATCTCCCTGGATCATTCGATGTTGTTTTTGCTCTGACAAATCTTGACCCATAATTGGCTAGCAAATATATTGCAAAAATATCTGAAAAGCAAGGGATAGAAACGTATGGAAAAATTTAGTGTTTGGAATGCATAAAAAGCAGGGTCAAGAATAGCTTCAAAAAAACGTTCCTGGAAACGTAATAGAAACCAAACAAAATAAGAAAAAGGAGAATCGCCTACGAATTTTCTACAAAAATTGGCAATCTGTTTGGGAAAGAAACTCTAGTGCAGGATTCTCTCACAATGTTAACGTAAATTGTGATATAGAGAAAAGATTTGTAAATAATAAATGTTAGTACAGTAACACCTTCTACTAGTTAAAGGGGTAAAGTAAGGAAATAAAAGTGAATTATCCAATCAATGTAAAATCAAAGTATCCATCTTTGTACTTACTGATCAACATCTTCTGATTTACTCCAGCGAAATACATTTCGAGTTATCCTTCAAGTTTGCAAATGTGTTACCATGTATTGGAGTACTGGTGACTTCAGATGCATTTGGACAACCAAGCATCCTATATATAGGAATACATCTGTGGGGTGTACATTTTCGAAGATGACGTTTTTCCTCATCTTATCCGATGCAGCCCTTTCCGTAAAGTACCAAATGTAGAAGGGTGTGAAGCACCAGAATTGTAAATGTTTCATGTCTTTGTACTACTTCTTAGAATTAAGGCCTCCATTATGATCATCGATTGAATGTTTGAACAATCAGAACGAAAGCAGAGCGGGAAGTGCTTTACCTTCTCTAATAGTATCTAACATCTGAAAAGTTAATTTAGTCAAGATGAAAGTATAAAGGGTTTTTCTCACATATATTCTGTTCTGAAGTCATCGTAATAGGTGAGCCTCCCACCCCTATCATCGATTAAACAACACTCATATGAAACAAGCTTCTGAATGACATGTTACATTGTCAGGGATCAATGCACCTATTGATATCATACGATCGGATTTACTATTATTCTTGAAAAGGATGTGGGTACTTCCATTTGTATGGGATAAGGCCACAGTTGAGAGGACCTGGCTGGGGTTAAAGTATGAAATATAGGAAGTATAAAAGTTTGGAAATATCAGACAAATCGATAACGGCGACATCTATATTGATTAATTTAAAGATTGCAGATAAACATACTCCCACGTGCACTGTGCTACGCCTCTCAATAGAGACTGAGACAGAGTACTTAGTGGTCATTAAATGACAACTATTCTTAGAACACTGTCCTTCCCGGATGTTGCAAATCGACGTCATCAATGATTGTCTTTTTGTAAACAGTTTCAAAATTCCAAAATGACTCTTTTTTGAGATGTACTTTGATCCTTACCCATCCTGAAAAGGGACATCTGTCTCCATCTCTCTTCTTTTCGTCTGTCTTTAATATTCCTTCAATATTCCTTATTAACACCAGATACTCCATATGCATTCACATATGATCACGTGTCCATGAAACTGCAGCTGCCTTACCACCATCAATCTTCTTTTTATTCCTGCTCTTACCAACATCTCTTCATTGTACTAAACCCCAGCTTAATAAAGGGATATACAAGTCGGAACAGATGATCGTTAAGTGGTTGAGCAGACATCTTATGTTTTCTATAAAACTATCGTTAAGACAAAGAGATATGAAAGGCTATCATAGAGAGTTACACTGGATGTTTCTATTAAAACTTGCATGAAAGTTAGATTAGATCATTTCGATAGAAGTTTGATTGATTTCAATTTTGTTGTCTTTACATAAAAAAAATCAATAAAACTTTCACAAGATTTGATTTAGTCGGCCTGATCCTTTCTTTTGAATTAATTTTTTTACTTCTTTTCCTTTATGATAAATTGTAGAATTTAGACTATCATCTTTGGTATTGTAGGATCGCTTAAGGATACTATTCCTTGCAATCAGGGTAACTAAATTTCATCCATCTGTCACTTTGAGGTATGATTTTATCCAGGGAAGTATAAGGTGATGACTGTGATAGGTACTTCCACAACCAGACAGAATCAAACGGAAATACAGTACGTTTGATGCATGTTTTCATCTTTGCCATGGGGTACGTTCTGTCCATACGCATGAAATTAGCAAGCTAAAGTTTTTGGGAGTATTTGGAGGTACTTTAGTACTACCTCACATGCACAAATGTGTCACAATCTATGACGAAAAACGCCTTGGACTTTGTATCATTGACTATCCTTTCGTACTATTGATTAAAAGTTGATTCCTACTACTTTCAAATCGACAGAAACATCTATTGACACTGCAGCATGCAAATCAGTGTGGTCAGATTGGCCTTACGTCTTCTTGCTCAAACCCTGCATAACATTTCGCAATGCTGTACTAATTGCCTAAAGTTCAAGATTAAAAGCAGCTGCGCTGTCAGCCAAACATGGAATACAACGTCGTAATCCTCAGTAGCAACTATTGTGCTAAAGCAAAGGGTTAAAAATTACCTAACAGGAAATTTATCGTCAAATCTTGCAAAAATGGTGAAAATCACAACTGAACCAGAGGTCGGTGGAAATGTCTGCTCTACTACAGAGCATCAGCGTGTAAAGCCCGGACAATAGGAAACAGAAGAGTTATCGGAGATCTAAGGGAAATCCTAGTCATGTTAATAATCCTAAGGTACCTATCATAAGCACCTATTAAACAAGAGAAGTAGGCGACATAGTGTCAGAAGATTCATTTTTACTACTACAACAACATGTTTTCGTAAATCGCAACTGTCAAAGCGCTCTTTAACTTCACTTTTCCTTGTATTCGTTAAAAAAGAACGAAGGAAATGACTGCAGGACTTATAGGGCGTGAAGTTGTTGAAACGATGTTGAAGTTGATTACGTTCTATTTGCAAATAGAGTATCGTCTTTGTTGGTGAATAGATTGCATCATGTTCGCTGAAAATATGAAAAACAGAGAAATAGTGGACGTTCTAAAAGTTACCCTTAACTCGCTACCCTAGCCAGCACCGTCGAGAGGAGGTAAGCAACGTATGACCTGAGCCCTTCAAGAAGCCCATAAGAAGTAGAGTCACAAAAGAGTTTATCTGATTAAGTTGCGGGAAAGTTTTAGTTAGCTGTAGGGGGGCGACCCTGGGGCCCTCGCTTGCTTCCAATGGCCCTGCTTCAAACCCATGAAAAAAGACGCTCACACCACGGACTGGTAACATTGATCGATAGGGAATTAAGTATTACAAATAGGTTTTGGTTCAAAAAGGAGAGCAGCTATAGTAAATCTTCATAAAGGGTCCGATAGGTGTAGTTCGTACTAGTGGTTTATTGAGGTGACTACAGCAACAACGAGATGAAAAGGTCTCCACAGCCAGTTTTCTAAACGATTTTTAAATGGCTTTGCAAAATCGCAATATACTTGATGAAATAAATCGGTCTAACTTCAGTCGTCAAAGTGCACATCGCGATCAACATGGTTTCGCAGTCTAGAAAAGAGGTAGTGCTCTTCTTAGCGCATAGAAGGGACAGCATGAGGTTGCTAGTGACATTGTGGCGATCAAACAGGCAAATCTTGTTGAACTCATCAATGGCCAATGTCGTAAAATAGCTTTCTCTCAATCCTTATCATTTTCTACGTCATAAACAGTAGCATTTACAACTTTGTGCATAACCAATATACACTTCATATCATGTCCTTTTATCTCGCTTTAAATAAGTAATGTCTAAATCGGAGATTCTCGACATACGGTTAGCAAGTCAATCAGCATACTTAGTTTGGCCTACCAGCTCATATTCAAAATTGAAAGATTGACTTTCCTAGTGATCTGAATAAAGGGTGCAGTCAATGAGGTAATAATACACTTTTCTGTCGGCCTGCTTAAAAGGGCATATGCAACAGGCACGCTTTGCACACTTCGCATTCGTTAGGCGCCATTTTCATAGACCATGAAGTCATCTGTTCAGAAAAGGTTAATTGTTATCATAAATGATTTTTGATGGAAAGAGACGTAGGTGTACCTCAGGGGTAGGTCAGTGACCTAGGGACGGAGATGAAGGTTTGTTTTCTGACTGATGCAATCAAAATAAGTGGAAATAGGACCAGAACAATAACCATCAATGAGGCACCATTCTTGCAAAAAATCGTGGCTTTCCATGTAAAAGAAAAACGTGGAAACAGAAAACGGTCTACTCGTCTTGTTTGTTGTGATTTGCTGTGACCGACACAGTCTCTGAGTAAAATATCGATTCACTGCAACCGTAGCTTTTCTACTGATCTGGCAGGCTTGATTTCTGTCAGTGGAGTATTTAGGGGGGGGGGGTTTGGTCCATGGCCCAACCTCAGGTTTGACCCAACTTCATTGTCAAGTACTAATCAGCTTCTCAAGGGATACTTAGCATTCAGTAACTTGCCATTTTGAGTTTATTTGCGTTTTAAAGTGGCTTAAAATCTGCTTGGGGCACGACTCGTTTTTTGATTTATATGATTATCTAAATGACATCATCATTAAGGATCATGCTCCCCACCCCTGAAAAAGTTTCGGATATGCCACTGATTTCGATTAAGTGGACACAAAGACGAAAACCCTTAGAATTCAGTATACTAAACAGTAGAATATCTATGTTGGTCATTTTGGAAGTATGAATGAATGCAAACAGAAATTATGACTACTGCAAGGCTTCGGAGACACTGTTTGAAGTGAAATACTGACTTGACTTCCGCTTCGACTTGTTTACATGCTCTAGAACTAGATTGCCCCCGCGGTCTATTCATTGATTTTATCACAATTTAGTCATTTTATCGTTAATCACAGTAGGAATGTCTACAATAAGACATGCGCTGGAATATAAATCGAATATAAATCGAATATAAATCGAATATAAATCGTTAAGTGTTGTAAACATAGGTAGCTATCCCATGGTGACGAGTTGGAAACCCTTCGATAAAGAAAACTTTAGGTCTGGGACGAAATATTGAAAACCGATTCAAACACACTACATGACAGATATATTGTAAAATCATTTGAATCGTTTCAAGACACCGATAAAATACATGCAGCACTAGTACAATTTTGGACGAACCTTGTTCTTCCGCCTAATACGAACACAGAATCCCCTCAGATTCTGTTTACGTTGTTGCTGTTAAGCCCTGATCGTATGTTAGGCAACTCTATTTCTTCCCCGTTCCAAAACTTCACAATGCCTTCCATTCCTCGTATAACAAAATCCCTATCATCATGGATGCAGAGAAATGCAGTTATCGATATGGCCATGATAACTCCCGTGCAAGATGTGCTTCACCAAAAACAGCAATCTGCATTCGCTCATCGCTAGGTTTGGCCACTTCAGTTTGAATCGTCCTTCAAACGATTGCCGGTTACTTGAGGCCCCTTTGGGCTTCATGGCCAACGACTCAATACTCGTTCCCCCAAACTCCCGAAGAGAAAAATGTCGAGAATCACTCGTCTAAATCGAAGGTATCTGTTTATTTACACACTTTTTCATACAGCTCCAACAGCTTGTTAACATTTTCTCATCTCGGTTATTTACATGTGTTGCCAACAGCAATTTTTTAACCGATTCCTAAGCAGCCCGGGGCATTGATGATAACGTCTCTAATAGCAGGGTATTGCTGACATGTAGCTGATCTTCCACAGAAATGGTTAACCCACGCAGGAGAATAGAGGGATTGGGCCATGACACGGACAAAGTCCGAGGCAAAGTCCACGACACATAAAGCTAAAAAGGGAGTTGCCATGAGTCTACGTTGGGTGGTACAGAACAAATCCCACGCTCTTATGCACTACCTCAATTTTTTCCAACAGACTACGATAATTTCTATTGAAAGGGCTGGTTTCGAGAAAATCTGCTCCTTGGAAAACCTAGTAGCTCCTGGTGGCATTCTCGTGCTCTCATCAACGCATTTCCGGTTGAGGTGACGTCAGTTGGTTTCCTTTATGAAACTGACCTTCTGAAAGCCTATGCAAGGACACCGGAAAGAATAGTTTCAAACTGATTTCAGTTTGGACCGATCAAGAGTTACATACCGTTTCGAAGGCTAGCGTTTTATTTCCTCTTCCTGTGTCTTGAAGTGTCTCCTCGGTGTGACATTGCATGATGCATGTAATAACATACAGGGCAATTTCCATCTTTGTCAAGTTGACACCGCATTCAAATCAGTCAAACCTGAAGGGGAAATGGATCATAGTTAGTACAAGAGATAAATTAATCTCCGTGACTTGTCTCGGCTCTGAGGTTCATTGTCAACAAAGCAGGGCTATTGATTCTAAATTTCAAAAGAAACTTCGATCTGTGTGCCTTTCTATCAAAATAAGTCAAGAAATCCAACAATATAGACAAAGATTGTATCTCTACAGATACTCCAACGCACAGCAAAAAAGTCTCTAATCTCACATTCTTTGATTTTTCTATAGCGGCGCCTGAGATTCCGACAATGGGATAAAAGCAAGGTCTGTTTACCATCGTTTTTCCTAGTCACAAGCAGGACTACGCCCTGACAACTAAGACGTCAATGCTAAGGTGTACAGCTAAGGGGGGCTCACAGTAGGCCTATCTGTATCTTCAGTAACTAACGTTACCGCAAATAGAAGAGCTCATTTTGCATTTATTTTTCTTACTTCTGAAGCTGCGTTACCACGTGGCGCATTCATGTATTTTGCAAACAAGTATTGAATCATCTTCGTCGTTCGTATGCTGTCTTTCAAGTTGGAGAACGTCAAGTGTTTTCATTCTGGTGGGGTTTCTTTCGAGTTCCTTTTCCTGAAATATTTTCCTGGTCATAAGGGTGTAGAAATAAAACTTTCAAATCAAAAACTCAAGTCTAACTTTCTTAATAATCCTCGATAAATACAGGCAGCTAAAAATAAAGTCCTGGTGAGCGCCACAATGTCTTTAGAAGATGCTTCTAACTGACTCTAACCTTGAGGTAGCCACCCACTAACATTTCCTAGTCCTTCTCAAACCTGCACGCCTAACCAGTTAAACACTTGCAAGCAAGGATAATAAGTTCGAGGGCGGCTAAAAATGTCGTTAGTGACAGACACAGTGACAGTTTAGTTGCATACGTATTTAAGGACTCCAGTGTCTTCTTCTTCTTAAGCTTTTCTCACTTCAAGTGGGGACGCTGTTTCTGAATGCAGTTCTCCACTTGTTTCTGTCCGCTGTGTCTGTCGCCCTCACGCCTTTCTCTGTAAGATCCTCTTTCACACAATCTATCCATCACCTTCGCGGGTTATCTCTCTCCCTAATACCCTCTACTTTCATACCCAGCACTCTCATTGTAACGTGGTCTTCTTCCATCCTCCTCACCTGCCCATGCCATCTAAGTCTTTGCTCTTGTACGTATTCATTCAATTCCGTCACTTTCACCCTTCTCCTGATCTTCGCATCCTCTACTCTATCAAGTCTGGTGAGTCCGCATGACCATCATTAAGCTTTCCAGTGTCAAGATCGCAAAAAAACATTTTATGAAAATAGTGCACACATCCCTTAAAACGTTTACCATGATGTGTCTTAGAATGGCCGCCTCTTAACCTACCAACTGAAGTAACTGATGAACGTATGGGCTTAATTGCTCAGAATGCCAATGCTTTCCTCGGTGAGAAAAACCTCTGGTTAGGAGAAAACGACGAGGGTGGCGCGATTAAAATATGCAAAAGAGATCTTTAATTAGTGTAAAATTTGTATCAAAGAAATAAAATAACTATACAAGCACAAGAAAAGCTGTGACTCCAGCCTATTTCAGTATGTTGCTTACCGTCGTTTTATGTATGATCCGAATCAAATGTCAAATATAAACTTATTTGGACCACTGTGTCTCTACATATAAATAAATGTTGCGAATTGATTAAATTTTGTCGAACAATCTCAATTACTTTTATTTCTCAGCCAGTGACATTGGCCTAGAAATGCCTAATACAATGACTACGATAAGCAAATACAACTATGTAGATTGGTTATTACAATGTGATGTGTTGGGATAAAACTTATTGTGGTGCTAATTTGGGTTCAAGGTTGCAGAAAAGGGCTCAAGTAACAAATCAAAAGCCGTTTGCACTGCACGTGCGCAGGGAGCCATAAATCTCTAGTTCCAAAAAGTTTCAAATGTCATTGAAACCAGTTTCACATTTTACAGAATATAGCAGTTTGCGGAAAAAGAATATTTATTCAAACCCTGCAGAATGGTGTTGGCCGTACCTTGAAAATTGTGGTGCTTGATTTCATTTATCCGAAGCATTAGCCTGTTCTAGATGTAAGTATTCAATTGTGCCTTCGTTCTGAGTATACATTCAACAGTGGCATGTATTAATACTGCCAAGTTGGATGGGGGTGGAAAATGGTCGAAAGGATAATATGTGAAAAAAGTGAACACAATTTTACACGCGTATGCTACGTTTTAGTGTGTGTGTGTGGGGGGGGGGGGGGGGGGGGGGGGGGGGGGGGAGGCG
>JAAAKL020014300.1:0-12013 GCA_010016065.2 Carybdea cf. marsupialis auct. non (Linnaeus, 1758) | reverse complement strand
GACAAGTTTGTCCCCAAAGAATATATCAACCAATCAGAATTATGCTCATTGAAATCAACAAAGAAAATAAAATCAGATGAAGGATGAAGAATAGAATCCATGTGCTACAGATATCATCTAACATCACTTGAAGAAGGTCAATGATATAAGGAAGAAAAAAAGTGGTAGTAGAATGAATTAAGGCTAGAAGTAAGTAAATGTGGGACTTATCAGGACTTTCAAGCTCAAGGCTTCTAGAAATAGGGATACTATCATAAACAAAAATACAAAGACCATGCATATGAACAGCTGAATCCCAACAAACAAGATGAAGATAACCAGGGACAACAAACTGGTCATTGTCAATGCTAGAGACAAAGTTAGTCTTGGGCAGAGCCAGAATATTAGGACAAGAAGAAATAAGGAATGCTTCACAACGATCAAAACTTGTTTTTAAGCCTATAATGTTAATGAAGCAAACACTGAAAAGCTTTTTACAAGGGTGACTGGCTGGGTAACAGTCTGGTGATGCCCAGATCAAACATCCTTGCTACGGAGCGCAGGTCCTTCAACGATACTGGCAGACCATTTATGATCAACACTAATTTTTGGAAACATAATAATTATAAGATTTCCTAGTATTCACTACCCTGGATGTTGAGTATCAGTCGAACAAAAGGTGACCAACTCGTATGAATCCGATTATGATGATGGCGATGAAGTGATGGGAGATGAGAGAAAATAGCACAAATTCTCAGCCTGCGTATCTGACAGCTAAGCCTAAGTATATATACACATTCAGGTAGGTCACATTAAAGTATACAGAATGTTTTCTTTTTCTACTTTTAAATCGTAAGTTCGGCGAACTGCAAATTTGGAAACGTATTCATCATCAGAATCAATCAGTTCCTTGTTCGAGGTTTTTTCAAGATGAAACCTAGGCCTACCCTTAAACTGGCAGCACTGCATTTATGAAAAGAATAAAGAAAACGACAAATAGAAAAAGTATTGGTGTCACCATATTTGGTTTTATACACTATATCAGCCATGCCTGTACACATACATCGATCTTTGTCTTTCTAGTCCATTCTACTTCATCTTTAAACTCCCTCATAAAACAGAAAAGAAATGAAATTTAAAATAAAAAAAACTTAGAAGCGATACATAATTATCAACATTTTCAAGTATGGCCTAATCTTATGCTGGTAGGTTAATTGGGGTGAGATATATAAATGCATGTCCGAAGATAATACATTTTGGTAACTAAGAGACTGAGGACAAACATACCGATCTTCTGCAATGGAAGATGAGGGATGGGGGAAAGGAGTACCTCCACGACAAACGTGCTTGAAAATGTTGATAGCCATGTAAGGCCTCGTGTAAGTCTAATACGATAGTCTGTCAAAACATCATGATCAGCACTATCAAACTTTCTCAAAAACAAAAATGTCCGATGAAAACTTATCACCCCCAGTTTACATATCCAGTTCATTACATTTATACACTCTGATAGCTATTCTTGCGTTTTCTTCAAAGATTTTTTTTGAGTTGAAATCGCAACTTCTCAAGATGGATAAGCGTCAACGGACCTAAGTAAAATTGTTTTACAATGGATACCAAGGTCATCCACGGCTGTGAGCCAATTTGTCCGCCTCAAAATAAATAAAGTGACGGAATAATAAGAATATCTGAAGAAAAAGAGGGCCCTTTCTATTCCCTGATTGTAGTGAAACTGATGCACGAATTCCCTTCGTTTACAGGCGTAATACTTGTCATTTTAATCTTTCATTATCCAGCAATCCAGACCAACCTGTACAATCCCTTTCTTGCAATCAAGGCTACACCAGAACTGTGTTCTACCCACTTGGGGTCTAGTTTTATGTGGTTGTCCTCTCCTTTTTAAACAGCAGCGCAGTTGCGAGGCTATTTCCCTGAGCTTTACAGCTAGAGCTATAAATGCTATCAACCAAACGTATAACTGAAAATCCATGATCGTTTGACCAGGGCAAGCGGATACGTTTGCATTTAGAGGGAAACATCCACATATGGAATGCTTAGGTGGCAGGCTTCTCAATACGAATCGTGCATCAGAATCATACAAAGTCCAGCTTGATCGTATGTATCATGGAAATTCATCGCACTTACAGGACATGACAACCATCGGGTTGTCTGGTTTTCTCGTAGGCAAAATCAACGTTGCATCATCATCTCCTTTCCGTATGGATCTACCATAGAACTTTCCTCCGAAAATATACTTGTCCATTTCGACATCCTTGTCTGATATTTACGGCGATTGACAGTCACCATCCTCTACATGCAAAGCTGTTTAATATTCCCATTTCTTTATTCGCTCCTGTCCTATTGGCATCTGGTGCCTTTTTGTCAGCGTCTTCTGACATGCGATGAAGGAAATTGTGGATGGTTTGCGGTGACACCGAGTGTAAACCGAGAAATGTTCTTTCTAAGCTGGCTGTGTTACCACCAAGTTTTGATATCAATTCCCCTGTGGTCTTTCTACGGCTTTTACATTTTTGTTTCTTTTGTCTGATGTTAAATTCTCCTCTTTCCTCAGGCATGGCAGGAGCTCAGTACACTCCCAACTGGGAGGGAAAGAGCTTGGTGTATTATGTGTGTGTGTATCGCTTAAGGTTTAATGGACTGACGTTCGAACGCCTCATATCCGTTAGTAAAAATTGGAATGGAGTTTTCGAATTCATTGCGTCAATCCAAGTTCGATATCTCCATTCTTCACACAGCCTCTCTTTGGAATGTGGCAAATTATGAAAGAAGCATTCTATGTTAAAAACGATCTTTTGGGTATGTGTATAAAACAAAATTGTTTTGGATGAATAGCGTCCACTTTTCAATATGAGACGGTTTTATAACACTATCTCAAGCTTTAATCGATGAAATTTCTCTCGCTCCGAAAGATGAAATATGTGGATAACCTGAAAAAATAAAATACTAAATATAATTATATAAGGCTATGCTCTGTACACTAAAATGACTCAACAAAGCCAAAAATTCGTCTATGAAAATATGATAGCGAGTAAAAACATAAATTACCGATTGAAGCAAAAATACCTCAATAAAGCAAATATTACTCAAAAAATCTTCACTTTGAGGATAATGTGAGTTGTATTTACATTAAAGACGACGCTTTCCGCCTCGAGTGTCTATCGTAAACAGACTTTGATAGTTTCTCGGAGAGCAACGCAAAATATCAATGAAGTGATTCTCACGTAATAACTTGAACACACAAATAAGGTTCTCAAAATAAAAGAAATACTTCATCATACCTTGAAGTAGCAACCCTGCCTTGTGGCGAGAGAAGAATTTGTAAAACAAAATGAGAAACAAGATAAATATTTCGGTTAGAAATCTCGCACAAGTGGAGTCAGTTGTTAATGGCCCACGGCAGATAAATGTATCCTATAAAATTCATTGCACAGCAGCAACAACTCGAATGACTTACTCTCCAAAGAAAAAGTTGCACTAAATAGGCCTACCTAACTCTAAGCAATAATGTGCCAATTAAGCCTTTATCCTATCTTTGATGGATTCTATATCTGCTAGTTACAAAAAGCTGTCGCTAATTTTGTATGGAAGGAAGATCTTTTATCAGCTTACAGCGGCGCGGGAAGCTAAAGCAGATTGGGGAGGGGGGGGGCAAGTAGGCTGGGTTCAAATTTACTTTTTCTCGTTCCACAGTATGCAGAGGCAAAACCTGTTGTGTGTCTCAATATGCATAATTTGCTGTGAATGTGACGCAGTGTCTGTTGCAATCAATTTCAATTTTGATGCAGTTAAAAAGTGGTCACGACAAAAAATAGATTTGGCAAATCTTTTTAGGGCCATGGCCCCCGCTGCCCCCTGTTCCCCCGTCCCTGGCTTATTTATTTATTAAAAACCTTCACTACACAGGCTAGTTAGGGCGGTGTAAGGCAACTCAGATAAGGACAGACAAAGGTTTATCGTACGTATATTTAATCTACATGCTACGGGAGTTTGTGTGGAGATAGAAACAAAGCTTCGTCTAATAAGACACTTTATGTTTCGAATCGCAATTCGTGCCAGTGGAAAGTGGATACTGATGTCTTTAAGTTGTAGAAGAAGCAATGTCTTTGAGCACTTCTGTACCCCCATAACGAATTGTAAGGACAGAAAAGAAAAGGAACGAATACGTGCACTGTGAAGTACAACCTGCTAGTATACAAAAGAGCATTCAACGTCAGGAGTTGTTATGTTGTGGATACCTCATTAGAGTCCAGGAAGGAACTCCAGGGCAGCATCTGGGTGTGGAGAGGGTGTGTCCTGCTTCGATTGACACGGGAGGATTGTAACAAGCGAAGTTTGGGTATACTTTTCTACGAGGACGTGATAGTTGTGTAAAACATCGTAATGCATCGAGGAGCGAAACTGCCACTGCTGAGATATGTCACTTGGAGATACTTTCTAATCAAGTAAAGCTACCTTCACAGAATTCATGGCTAAAGGTCTGTTAAAAACTATCATCCTTAGATAAAAAGCATTTTTCAGTAAGTAACTTCATTCACGTTTACAAAAATGACAGCCACCACTAAAATCTTTATAGAAAGAAACAAGTTTCATATTGTCTTCTGGTTTTGCGTTTATCAAAGATCAGTCGTGCCTTTTTCACAAATAATTACTTAAAAGTTGGAAAATCTCAACGATAAACAAAAACATAACGTCAAAGAAGTGGGAACCATTTCTTCCTTGTAGTTGCTCTCAATCCTTCATTTCGTGAAGGAATGGGCGTACAACGAGAAAAAGGAGTAGGGAGCACAGAAAAATTAAAAAAAAGAACTAGGCGCTGTGGGTCTTCAAGATGCCCGAGTTTTGAGCGTACATAAGTAATCTTGCATGCGTCTCAAATCTTCGGAGAATACACTATCCAGGTGAGGGTGAGCTGCCATTATCTGGTCACGAAATTATTTTATAAGATACGTGGAATTTCGCTAACAATCTAGGTAGAAACAAAGTTCTCAGTACAGCTTAAAATATGTCACAATTATCTTTTATCTTGCTCATTGCCTAGTCATACCTTCGGTGGTGGCAGGATAGTCTATTTTCACGTTTGAAGCACTTCAAGTCTAAAAAGGTGTACTGAAAACCACTTCATTACATTCTTTTTTCCTTCCTATTAATTAACAGGGATATTTTATATTTTTACAGTACATGATTGTTATAACTCTCTTGGTGAAATGTCAATTAAGCTCGAGTCTGACCACAAACAGTAGCAATTTGCTCTAGTATATTATCAATGATTTTATCTTGTGAATTGAGCCCGAGGTAAAAACAATTGACTTATCGTCTTAGGCGCTGGAGCTTAGACGTAAACATGACTGCGATCATGGTAATTGCATGATCTGGCATTTTTTGACGAAGTTCCGTTGTTCAACTGCAATGTACAATGGATATCAAGAGTCTTGCTGCAATGTTCAAATGCGGTATCAAAAACATTTTTCGTCTGTTGGAGGATATTGACCTGGGCGGAAAAGATCTGTGCAGAATTACATTGGAATAATAGAGTGTTACCATACGACCTCTTCGCTTTTTACAGCAACTTGTTGATGCTCCACTGCGTTAAGAGCCAAAACCAACGGACAACGCCCTGAGAACACTAGTCACCTGACGAAAATTAGAGAACTTATGAGGTTGCAGCATCTCCTGAGGATGTTCTGTCGTGACTACTTTTGTTAATAGATCCAATCGATGCGTACTAAGACTTGGAAGAGAAGTGGCAAGGGAGATTTTACTGACCTTAAGGCTAGTGCTTGTTTTGTAGGTAGCACAGGTTTGGGTAAAATCAATCCTTGAAACCCGCTCTGGTAGATGAGACTGCAGTTGGTTCTTTATATCATAAAACCTCGAAAAGTTAAGCTTCTATTTATCTTACGCTTCAAGTCGGGCTTTGGGGGCAATTAACGGAACAACGCAGGGCTGCAACAAAGCAGGGCCACAATAAACAATCATAATCTATATTTTCTGCTCGAAGAACGAAAGCTGTCACAACGCAAACAGCACTTGTATGCAGCCCCAATTAAGGCTCAGCTACCACTTTTATTCTTCAAGAATTTCATACATTCGCTATCTTTCTTATTCTACATAGAAAATGATCTAAATGCCTGAAGAACAAGGGAAAATGACCAGGCATTTGGTTATCAGTAACGAAACTCTTACTTGTTGTTAACATGTATTCGGCAACCGAAGAAAGAGTGTTTCACCTGATAACAGGATCTCCTAACAAGTAGATTGTAGGCATCAGCTAGAAACAGGCTACGAAGAGAACGAAAGTAATACAAAGTATGAGAATAGCCAGATCATGTCATTAACGACATGCTCGACTTACCAAAACCTCTTCAATGAGCTCCATTTCCTCTGTGCATCCCCTTTAAAAAGCGGAATCTACTTTACGTGGTTTTAATAGACATCCCTTGGACTGAAGACTGCAGTTATGTTTAGTTAGTTGTAATTTATCGAAAATGTGACTCTGTCAATGAATACGTTACCATGTTTAAATCCACGATACGTGTATTTGTATATTATAAACATGATAGTGTCAACTACATTAAAACCAACTGAAACAGTTCTTTGAATGATCTCAAATAATTTCTGCAAACATACGCATCCATGTTTAGGTGAAAGTAATGTAAAATAAATGACAACTTTTCGCTCCTGAATTCCTTCCCGTCAGCGTATCTTTAACTGATGTGATATCTATTCACGTTGAAATGGCGTCAATTAGGGCACCTCTTTAACCACAGAAAAACTGAGATCATCTAGCGCAGGCCATTAAGAGACTTTCATATGGGACTAAACCAATAGCGCTAGTTTAATCGAGTCCATTACATAAAGTGGTGACACTAACACAGTCAGTATAGCATTTTCTAAAAGCAGTTGCAACTTACTTTCAAATTTATCATTCACGAATGAAGATGGGGTGAACATCTCATTTTGTCGATGGAACTCCTTTAGATGTGATCAATATGCGATAGACAAAGGCAAAGTGAATAATGTTAAAGTCGATTGTGTACTCGAAATGTGTTGTCATTATCTTTCAACTTCCGGTTTAGACCATGGTCGCACATAGGACTTCCGGACATATCAACATTGGAAAAAACCGTACTGGCGGCGGTAACGATTCCGGCTGACAACCTTCATAATATCGAAACATCTATTTTTATAGGCAAACTGGCTGAATGTACCCAGGGATGCTCCTGGTCCAGGAGAGTACATATCTCTTGTGCACAAATCGCATTAGAAACGTTTTATGAGCGTATTCGAAGTGCAATCTGAACCCTGCAATGTACATACCTATTGTGTGCAAATCTCATTGAAAACGTCATTTGAGCATATTCCAAGCGCAATCTGCACGTCTTGATTGCCGGCTTATCTCCCCCTTAAAACGCAGTTTTCATTTTTGGCTTCTAGCGGCCTCCGGGGCTGGAAACCCACCCAAAAACCCTCCCCTGATCCTGGTCCTGGTCCAGCAGAGGGTCCATGCAAAGTTCCATCAAAATTGGTCTAGTAGTTTTGCGTCCATCACAGTTACACAGAAACACGGACACCGCGCAGCATTGCATTTTTGAGATGTAGATCATAGGCATGCCTTGGATTTGGAGGGGCCTCATCAAGTTCTCACAATGCCCTAGTCAAAGTAGAAACTGAAAAAGCCATTAGTAGGGCTTGCTTTGTGTAACTGGGGAGGGGCAATAAGATCGATGTTAGTTCCCACAGTAATCATGAGAGATAAGCACCAGCTATTGAGGTTAACGATCAAGAAATCGAGCATTGAAGACAGTTGTTCACATACAAAGATTAAGCATCGAAAATTTTCTATGTAATATTGTCACGGGCATAAAAAGCCCTAGGTCCTGTCTGCAAATGAAAACTTCATTCTCAAATACTGATACAAAAACTATACATACAATGTATGAATTATGTAAGCATAACTGCGCCAAGAAGCATGCTAATAATGCTATGTCTACCCTGATAAAGGGTACAGACTTCGATAATAAAGGACTGCTGATACACTATCACTATTGTAACTCATGGGAAACGGTAGCAACCCATGCCTTCTCACAGCAGTGTTTGTTTGGAGTAAATCGTGGGGCCAAGAAGGCAGTTCATATAACGACACATAGACTACACTTTCACAACAGTGAATGACGTCATGTCTACAACGCGTGCTATGTGTTTTGGGTTTACTCCGCCTTATATCTTTGGTAGCTTTACCGAAATCCACGACTTTGTGTATTCATTGGCAACTACAAATCTTCTATCAGTAATGAATAGTTTCAGGAGGACTCGTCACGCAGACCACTGCGAAGAACACCGTTCAAGGAGAGCAGCACTGGTTACCTACGATGTACAGACGTAAGCCCTGACATGCTAAACAAGGTTAATATGGCCTGTGGATCTCTTGAAACCCTACTGAAATTGGCCATTTCAGTGCAGTTAAGACGGTCATAGTCTCAGCCATAGCATTAGCAATATTTATATTAAATAAAAAGTGCAACGGGTGGAAGGAGAGGTCGATTAGGGGTATCTCGTACCTAGGGAGTTGCAGTCAATGACACAAAAAAATTACATCTATCTATCCATCCACGACGAGACCAATGAGACGATTTGACGTGAAAAGATATTTAAGGTTGATACGTTGATACTGGGTTAGCACCAAGTAATCGTAAAGTAGTCATTTTGTTACACTGACAGCACAATGCTCCCAATAGTCCGACACGAACAATAATGATGTAGGGGCCCTTTGTAATCAAGACCATTGATAGTTCGGGATCAGCAGGAAGAATGCATTTTATAAGTGGTACAAAAACCTCCGTTACAAAACGAGTTAAAAAGAATCAGGAACGGCTCTTTTTTGTACAGTGTGCCATGCTTAATAGTAAAAGGGGTAAAGAAGGCTACAAGGAAATGGGAAAATCTTTACAAAAGAATGCCTAATATGCCACCCTGGTTGGGCTGCATCCTTGAAAGAGCGCAGTGACATTCTCTCGTACAGAGTAGTCAATCAAATGTCATAAAAATACCTTCTTCACATCCAATCGTGTACACAAAAGGAAAATAATCTACGGCATTCCTTATATCTTCCTAGAAATTGATAACGTGATGCTATACTTATTTCCCCCTAGTTATTACCATCTAACATGGTCCGGGGCCATGACTGCTTCTTGGTGCTTCCTGTCAGTCCTGGTTAGACCAATGTAAAACACTCTGCAAAACACTCCAATATTTTCGTATGAAATACTTCAATAACACAGTTTTTTAAATCCTATCGTTTTCATAGAATCCTAAGTCATAAGTAGCTACGCCCCTGTTCGATGTCATTCTCACTTTTAAGCTATTACACCTATAAGACATTTTCTTAACTATCACCAGCAAACGAAGGAGCATACACCCACACGTGACAGATTATTACTACCCTTTATATATAGTTACTAACACATATGGAATTAAATTCCTAAAGAGTAATTTTTCCGGCGTTCTGGCAGGCAGGGGAGGGGTGCGGCTACGTCTTCAATGTTTCTAAGTTGAGTTAGAGCAATTCTGCACCTCCAGAACTGGAGTTACTGCAGATTATCCTTTAACGACTGATGTTATTCACATCTCTGTACTCATAACCTGGGAAATCACTTTCCGTATTGTCATATTTGCATGTACAACAGCAAGTTACCCCTGTGGCAAGGGATAAAGAACTTCCGTTCTATCGACGTGGTTCATCCACTATTTCAAGCATACGTACAATGTATAATTATAAACGAGAAAAATGCAAGTCGAAGAGTATTATATTTTAGTTTTTCCTTCATTACTGAAAGCTTTCATTTTGAAGCTGAAGCACGGGGTTCCGATCCTTCGGGCTGCGCTTCGGTGTCCGTGCGCATGTCATCCAAAGCCGCCAGCACTCGACTAAGTTCGCTTCGGTTTGCCTGTGTAATATGTTGACATATGTGGACCATGGCATCCATAGCCAGATCCGGGTAGGACTGTACAAGGCTGAAATAAAAATAACATACAATGGTTTAGTATCAACTTGTCATGAGAGCTTGAGGTGCAATACTGTAAAATGTATCAACACACCGGGCAATAATTGCACACAAACGCACACACAAAAGTGCACATAAACAGATATTTCAAATCCACACATAGTCACACAAATACACCGAAAAACACAGTTTTTGGCTGGTGCTACGTTGAGAGAAACCTGTACGTTTTAGGAAGTCCAAAGAACGATATGCTTCACACATATTTTTGTTGGATTATATTCCTCTGTAAGTGTCCTTTCCAGACAACAAAAACATGAGGATTTTCTTCTCGGCTAAAACTAAACGCTGGAAATATAGCAATGAGCCAGGCGGCAATTTTTATTACACGTTTAAGCTTGATCCCGTTCGTGTGGTAAAGATTGCAAAACATACAAAATGAAAAGCATATCCATTGCCACTTCGTTAAATCTCTTTATGGTGCTAAGATATTATCCAATGCCGTTACGATTATTATCCAATGCAGTTACGATTATCATCTTATGACGTTACGATTATCATCCAATGCCGTTACGATTATTATCCAATGCCGTTACGATTATCATCCCATGCCCTTACGATAATTATCCAATATCGTTACGATAATTATCCAATGCCGTTGATCACCGAAGGGATGGAACACACTGCACTTAATTGCAATCGATTTTTTCTGCACACAGTCCATGTAGAAGCGTAAAAAAATCCGTTTTTAATACATGACAAAGAGTAAAATGTCAAATACGGTTTAAGCTCCCTGTTTTTCAGTCGGCAAGTTGTGAAAGACATATTATTGCAAGGTTTGAAATTGATGTTACAGCGCCAATCTGAAGGAAGGGGGCGTTCGGACAGAAGCTTGAGTAGAGGTAAACATCCGCCAATTGCGTGTAAAGGTAAGAAGGTTTAGTGGGGGTAGGACCTTTCTTTGAATTACGATGAAGTAAATCTACAATGAATCAAAATTCAAGTTGTTTACCGCAGTATACTGTTTGTCAGTCCCTATCTAATAGTGATTTATGACGATGAATCAAGCAACTGTTTTGCATTTTAACTTCGTTATCGTACGGGATAAATTTCAGTTCCCTTCAGTACCAAAACCCACAAGATTGGTTTCAATAATTCTGCTTTACCCAAAGAGAATAGTAGGCACTGGCAAGTCACCAAATAGGACCTGTGCTAAGGCTCATTCGAAAGAACCGAATGAAAACAATGTACAAAAGTATGATGTACTACGCGTTATACTAAAAGGTGACAACGTTACCTCTTGATGTGTCGCAGTACACCGTCTCTGCAAAGCCATTTAACATTCTGTCTGATAGGAGATTCGTCACCTTTTGCAAGATCGCTCTCGATCCACCGCGCCACAACCTCATTATCATGCCAAAGATAGGACTAGATGGGAAAATAAATAATTAAGTACATTAAAATGAAATGGTAAAATACCCTCAATTTTAAGAAGCGTGCATTAACACCCCCCTCCCCCCAAAAAGCTGAATAGCAAGATTCCTATATTACGTTTACCACAGACTTATTTTGGAAGGGTTTTTAGAATTTTTCTTTCAGTTTGCTTAACGTGGTCATCCCTATCCTGCTATGCTTTGTTGAGTAGGTTGTCACACATTTTGTACTATTTGGGTAACATTGGGTGTATTCAATGGTCTAACAAAGTCTATTCGTTAATAATCGCATGAGCTATTCTACCAGTACAAGTGTTCCTGTGGGAATACATATGTAGTTCGTACGTCCTAAAGGCGCATGAAAAGGGTCAAGCTGCACGTACTTAGGTGGATTGGACAGAAAAAATTACTCCCTTCTGGAGAGCAGCCGACAAGATCAGCGTTAACGAGAGGACCACAGACAGTAGCCGCCGGACGATCTGAAATTCAGCGGCATCTTGTAGGCAATTTTGAATGCCGTCAAAGATATGATAATGGAAATTTAAGAATTTTAAGTAGGAGACCTTCTAAGTTTCATAGGCT
>JAAAKL020014299.1:0-12014 GCA_010016065.2 Carybdea cf. marsupialis auct. non (Linnaeus, 1758) | reverse complement strand
AGTGTAGTCACGAGTACTGGCCCCCATTAGTTAAAATAGCGAGGGAAAGTCCGCCATGTTGCGAAACATTGTTTATAAGCTTTGTGTGGTGGGGACTGAAATGGCGTCCAACGACTGAACTCACTTTCAGACGGAAGATGCTTGATCCAGTGTTTTTTAGAGATTAGTGCTCTCCCCTTGTTCCTTCGATCATCACTCAAGAAGCAATAATGAACATCAAGTAGCATCACAAAGATAGTTGAATATTCATGAATGCTAATGAAAAATGTAGAACAAAGTGACTTGGAATATATAGCAATGATTTCCGTTTCGGTGAAAAATTTACATGTCCTTCACAATCGTTTAACCTCGTTCCTTGAAATTGGACATGCTTGGTGGAACTTGGTGAAGTTTTCCGAAACTTCAAATCGTTTTCTTGCACAGTTCGTCTTGCGTGAAATAAATCTGTCTCTTCTTTGACTCACTTATAAAATTTACACCTTCTGAATGATGCAGTGCTAATGTTAGGTATTATATTATACTTCACTTACTATTCTTTAGAGATGTGCGAAATGGCGAGGACGAACTCCCCAAGATATGGTGCAACATTCATAAAGCTGATATAATGGGAGTTGATATGTATCAACCAAACTTAATTGCTAGTGTCAGTTACGACGGACAGATAGTTGTGTGGAGCTTGGAAACTGGGCATGTGTACTGTCAGTTCAACGTCAACAATAACAAGGATATGCGAAAGCAGGTGGAACCTACTAGTATGCGAAGTTTCCATTTTCTCTTACTTTTTAAATAGTCAAGACACATTATGTTAAAACCGAACTCTTTTCTATACTTAAATCCTCTTCATTATGAATGACGTTAGGGAGTAGAATACGGAAGCCAGGCAAAAACTGAAAAAAGTGAACTCTCAATGGGCACGTACTATCGAAGCATTACACAATTGGATGTTTACGTTTCAAAACGTTTTACAGTTTCAATGTACAGCTTAGAAACAGCAATGCAACGATAACAGGGTTAGAGCCCAGATGTCTGCTTTGCAAGTTTGATTGTCTTAGTCTGAGTACTGTAGTATTAACACCCAACTTCATATCATTTTACCTTATGTTTTTTTATTCCTCCTTGCTGTTTTTGCCGCAATACTTTAACTTTCGTTAATTGTTTTTGTCATTTTTTTACCTTATGACGCTCATCACTTTAAAGAAGAAGTAGACTCAAAACCAGACACTCAGCTTCTGTTGCTTAGAACTATTTACTCTGCTACTAGTTTTGTGAAAAAGTAGTCGATTTATCCTACCGTATGATTGCATGTAAAAAACATAGAGGTCAATAATTTCAGTGACGCTATCATTATATAGTTGTGACGTAGTGTTGAGGGCACAAAATTTAGCAAAGTTTTGTTAACTTCTTGACAAATTGTGCTATCAAAATGTTTAAGGTGTCTTGTAGTATAAATCAAGTTTTTTTAACATATAACTTTTAGGCTAGAACGTGTGTAAGGGGGGAAAATTTACGCTACTCCCTTCCTCGCGACTATATATGAAACAAAATACCTGCCGTTTGTAGAGGCAATGCCCCTCTAACAGCAATGCGAAGAGAATTTCTTAACCACGAAGGTTGGCTAGAGTTGGCTAGCATCAAGAAAGCAAAGCTCGTTCTAGTCCTTCCAAATCTTACTACGTTTACCTCATGGTTTTTCGCGCCAGAAATATCTCCTTACCTTTCATCTTTGATCTAAAACGGTCTTGTTTCTTGATTCCTTGGTATACTAGGGCATGTTCTACAGACCAGCACAGAAAACCAGCCAGGCATAAACATTGAAGTGAATTCATCAAGGGTAGAGACTACAAGTGACAATGCAGTCAACGACCTTGTACAGGAAAGTAATCGACACCAGTGTGTGGATAAGGTAAAATCATTAGAAGTGAAGTGGATTTGACGTTTTGAAGATTATTCTCTGCTAGATGTGTAGACATTTCTGCCTTCCAAAGCAATATGAAATGCTCGTTTACTTTAAAAGTGGCATAAAATGCAAACTGGAAGGTCATGTTACGATATTAGCATCCTGTGGCAGTTTATGTAGGAAAGCAGTAGTGATATGGCCAAGGTTCCTGCTCTTTAAGACCGAGAAATAAAATTTTGTATCTGCTCATGATAATTGCAGTAGAGTAAGTGGAAATTGCGAACTGGACCCACTGGCGGGAATACAGCACCTCTACAACATCTACTACAGAATCCAGACGTAAAAGCATTAGTGAACAACATTTGTAAAGAAAAACCTCGACTGTCCTTCCTTCTTTTCATCATGTTTGAGGAAAAGAATTGACCTCCCTACAAATGTAAGGAATTTTGCTCAAAGCCCCACAGAAAATCTACTTACAGAAAGATTCAGTTTACATAATGAAGTTTAAAGTTAGACACATGATCTGATTCTGACATTTCCAAATTTTAGCCTAACTTTTGCAGGTTAGGTTTCAATGACATGTGCACTCTCTGTGCCTTGCCATGGCTGCATAGTTGGACAATGACCTGCCTGCATATTCCCGTACCTCGTCTCCCTACTTGCGTCGTTGTTGTCCTCTCGTCGTATGAGATATTAGGCCTGAGCCTGTAGTCTAAATACTGCAAGTTTGCATTTGCGTGCTGTCATAACCAACTCCTGCTTAATTTCCAACTCAACTTAACTAAGTTTGCCAATTCCATATAGAATTCAGTTGATTCTTAGCGTAGGTGAGTAGCATGTCATTTAAATTGACCTTATATGAAGTAAGCATGACAGGAACAAACGGTGATAGCAGGCTTTCTAACAGCTCTTTTAAGCCAATTGTATCCTATATCATCAACAAAGAAAGAAAAATGTCAATAATCTGATCATAAATAACTTGATAATCAGTGATGGATACATATGTTGGTAATACAGTTATTTTCACTATCACTACTCTTTAGCATGATCCCCGTTTGCCTCACAGCCATTTTTTTTATTGTATTCACCCTGATCAAGGCCGAACGGGTTACTTTCCTTTTCGGATGACAATCTATTCATGCTTCCTTTTTTATGCTTACTTTTCATGCTATTTTATGCTTGCTATTTTTGCTATTTATGCATGTAGCCCCCCCTCTGTCCTACCTTGAAACATAGTTTTCTACTTCACGAGAGCAGATGACAGAGCACAGTGCCTCCGTAATTGTGACGGGCAAGCTCAGGGTCGGTTCGAACTCACGAGCCTACCACTATGCCACTACTGTGTGTATACTGCTATCGTTTCTGAGCTCAAGCAACACTTAATTTTTAGCCTCTCTTTCCTCAGTGCCATTATTTCTTTTCGTTCTCTTTCCATTGCGACTTTACTTTGCTTTTCTTACAGTACTTTCCTTCCTGTCATCTTTTCTGTATAATGAATTTTCTACAGCAGAAGCCTCCATAGAATGGACGTAAGGCTGAAAATTTAAGATTTCTTCTTATGATGGTGATAGCCACTCCTTTGTGGTGGTTGACGGTTTGTGTGACGCATTGTTCCCAGAAACACTGCCAAAAGGAGGGGAGGGGGTAGGTTATGAGGCTTTTATGGAGATGTCCCATTACATTCACTGCTATATTGTTCACTTATCGAGAAGAAATTTACGTTTGGCTCTATGACAAGCGTATTAAAGCACCAAATAGGATAAGAAATAAGAGAATCACTTGACACTTTCAGGTAGCAACAAAGTTCTTTATGGAGTTTCATAGATTACCATAAAATAAATTTTTCTTCTGGATGATAAGGAAACGTGGTACGTCTATATTGTCATTATCACGTTTGATCCTTCATCTTCTGATTCACCTTGTAAAATTTTTGAATGATTTGGCCACAAATGTTTTACTGTACTTTTAAAATTTGACACTCACCTCTATACTGCTGATGTAAAAAGCCATAACTTGCTATAATGTTATCGTCTTTGTAAGACTTATGTGTGATATATTGTAATAGTAGGATCTAACAAAGCAAACCAATACGTTATGCTCCGGTGATTTGTCGAACATCTTCACAAAAATGTTCATCCTCCTTGTATCAAAGTTCTTGACTGAATCCTCCATTCAACATTCTTCTGATAAATTGATATCAAGTTTTTAAAGCACATTTTCAATGTCACATCAAACCAGCGGTATCCAGGCAAATACGGGTCACCAACTATAGTGTGTTGCTATAGCGAGTATTCTGTAAAAATAACATTATTGTAAGTGGAGCAGATTCATCGGTAGTGGTCAGCATAGAGATAAATTTTGTCGTTCTGATGTTTTATTTTCTCTATTATCATCCTAATCAACTTTATCAAACTAAATACGAATGAAACTGAACGTTGAAATTGTTCATTATCATATCTTCAGTCAGAAATGTGAACCCCTATAGAAAGAAAGGATGATACTATTGCAAGCCCTAAGTATTCCTTCTTCAATCCGTGACCCCCTGTTAAGATCGTTACCAAACATCCCCTCTACAGTATAGACACCAATAGTGAACCCCTATAGAAAGAAAGGATGATGCTACTGCAAGCCCTAAGTATTCTTTCTTCAGTCCGTGACCCCCTGTTAAGATCGTTACCAAACATCCCCTCAACAGCATAGACACCAGTAGTGAACCCCTATAGAAAGAAAGGATGATGCTACTGCAAGCCCTAACTATTCTTTCTTCAGTCCGTGACCCCCTGTTAAGATCGTTACCAAACATCCCCTCTACAGCGTAGACACCAATAGTTATCAGAATTGTATTTCATTTTTGAATGTCATGCCAATGCTCTACTAGCTTGTGTATATTGCTTTCTTACATCTCTTTGTCAAAAGGTTCTTTTCCTCAAAAATCGAGAAAACTCAAAAGACATTGCCTCTCTCCTTACAAGTACCAATGGATACATACAGGCGTGGAGTGTAAGTGGAAGTCAACTTCTTGGACAATTTGAGGCTGGGACTCAGGAAGATGATTCAGTGCTGGCCATGGTGACTGATAAAAATGACACGATTTTAATGACTGGAGACACATCGGGGTACATCAAGGTAAGATACTGACTACATAATTGTTTTTATTATAGCATTTCTATTAATACAATCAGACAATACTACTGTGTGGGCTATAATGGCTATGATTGATTGCCAAATAGATTTAAGCCGTTTTGATAAGCCAGGTTTCCCCTGGAAACCCAGAATGTATAAAATGTTGGGTTTTGTTATAAATGGCAGATGGTCGCCAAAGGAATAATGGTATCTTTTCACGATAAAACGATAAAAGACGATTGTGAAATATAGGCAATGTTAATACTCTTTTCAGGTTAGTTGAAGAAATGAAGTTTTGGAATTGGGTATTACTTACTGATTGGAAGCTTGATTTCTGTTTCATACTTTTTCAAAATTATCTTATTTACTACGTTTTCTTTTGCTTAATACACTAGGATTGATACATGTTGTGCCTACGTCATTATGATGAAAGTGATCGATTCCATCTCTATGGGATCTCTCATCAGTCGTTAAAAAATTCTCCGAATATTACAATACTCCAAGCACGTATTTTTGATCTTCTTTTCCCTACAGGTATGGGATATTCATAAATATTGCTATGGCAATAGTTCCACAAACACTGCAGGGCGAGAAGAGTCCCCTAGAATAGGCCTCAGCCTTTTCAAGCCAAAACCACAAGTGAGTGGCTTCCGAAAAGTGAGGGAGAGTGTCTTTGTGAACGATGGAACCGACCTGTTACAACCACAAAATCGAACCGATTTAGATGGACTAGTGAGGGAGCCTCCGCCAAAGCTGACATCCTACAGGTACACTTAGTTAGTCAAAAGCAAAATTATGTTCCTTAGCTGTTACAATGTCTACATGAGATGTGGAATAGCTACAAACACGGAAAAATTAATGAAAATTCCCATTAGAAATCTGTTGCAATGTTCCAACTTTTTTAGAGAAATTGTCAAGCAAATTATTTTTTATCACTTGTTTTAAGCTCTGCAGGATTTTAGGTCAGCATGTCATGTGATCAGATATAATGGTATTTACTTCAAACTATTGTAAGCCATTAGGAGGGCAAGTGCCAATCCTCCCCTCTTGCTTCACTGCCACTTGTTAATTGTGCTTACCATAACAATACCAGAAAATTGGTTAGTTGTCAGTTTTACATCGGGAGACCCCGATGTGATACCCAGAAGCTGCTCTAGATTTATGAATTGCTATATTTTTGAGCGCATGAAACTAGGCATTGTCATCTGTCTGCATGACTACGTGTCACCATTTATAAATTATACTGATGCAGTTTACAACGACACGGATTCATTATTGGGGTGACATTTAAGCAATTTGTAGTTACGTCAGAGAGCAGAGTTTTTAAACATTTATATGCGGCACATTTTGATATTAAAAAAACTGCTAAAAATTTAACGAAATGAGAATTTGCAGCCTAATTCAAATAATGCTTTGAATAGAAAATCAGTTAGTTTTTTACTTGCTCGGCATGAAACCCGGCTCTTCATAGATAAATACATGGTAGCTGCCCTTGAGGGAATGAAAGGAAGGCACAATGGAAGGTCTTTCCACTGACTCCAATCCATCCCATTTATGTGAACCTAAGTAATAGTTGCTGAGCTTGCCTAGTTCATGTAACCGTACTGCGGAAAACAAAATAGTTTCAAGATAATTGTTGTAAAAATTGATATGCTAATCGCAACAGTTAACTAAAACTAACCGAAAGGTAAATCATTAAATCCGCTCAGCTTTAAAACCATTGTCTCATTTGGATTAAATTGATTTCCGCTGCTCATCCACATGCCGAGTTGCATAAACTGCTGCTCCCATAACCTTGTAAACGGTATCAATTCGAGCCGAGGTGCAAAATGACAAATGAGGCATTCGCAAATATTTTCCCATTGTCTCAGTTACTGTAGTAGTTTTGACATATATATCGAGGAGCCTTTTTTAAAATAATAATATCGAGTCGTAAATCTTGACTAGATATGGTTGACGTTGACGGATAATCCGTGGTGTCACAATAAATCGTAATATCTTTCACACGAAGAAAGTCAGCTATTACATGTAAAATTGAATCATGTCGCCAATTGAACCTTCCTTTTTTGAGATGGACTGGGCAACCAAAAACAACATGTTGAAGTGTTTGGGTATTCAGACAAGAAACACAGGATGCACAGTCAGACATTTCCAAAGATGAAGATTTTTAAGTGTGGGTAACGTATTATTTAGGTTACGGGTGGTAAAGTTGTAAATGTAATATAATAATAATAATGATGATGATAATGATGATAATAGTAACAATGGCAATGTAGTTGTTTGAGATTAGACAATTTTATGGAAGACTTTTGATAATCTCCCAAAACACAAAAAGATTTGTTTCCAAAGATTAGTTGCATAACATGGTCTTAGACAGTGGCGGCTTTAGGGGGAGGCCGACGGGGCCATGGCCCGAGGTCCCGCGCCTGTAGGGGGCCCCGCCGCTCAATGCTAAGAAAAAAGAATGTGTCTGACTGCCCATATCAATATCATGGAAGTAAGTGAAAACTAGAACCTGTATCCACTGGAAGGAATAAAATGTCTCTGAAACTTCCGCAGTACGATTATGTCTGAACTTCCTTGCAATGGATGACGTCATAGGGCCCCGCAAACTTTTTCGGTCCATGGGCCCGCACCCTTCAAAACCGCCACTGGTCTTAGACCATGACATCATCAAATAGTCATATTTTCCAACACGTGTTTTAAAATGCTTCTTATATTCAGATGATTATGAGTTGAAACTAT
This sequence comes from Carybdea cf. marsupialis auct. non (Linnaeus, 1758), assembly GCA_010016065.2. Lineage (NCBI taxonomy): Eukaryota > Metazoa > Cnidaria > Cubozoa > Carybdeida > Carybdeidae > Carybdea > Carybdea cf. marsupialis auct. non (Linnaeus, 1758). Next base: position 4,249 of record JAAAKL020014299.1, on the reverse strand, counting down.
TTTTTTTTAAGTGTTCTTGGCTCCGATTACTTATTGAAATGGTTTGTTGCTATCTGTAATGTAATTTGTTAAAAAAATATCTGCCTCTATGATTGATTGTTTATTTTTCGTGTATCGCAGAGGTCACAGCAAAAGTGTCGTCAGTTTGGACTATGTTGAAGATAAACAGCTCATCGTTTCAGCTTCGACGGACTGCTGTGTAAGAGTTTGGACCGTCACTGGGAGATATATTGGTAAGCAAAGACCTTAACTGTAGGAGCTAACTGGATGCTTAAGCCTCTTTGGTGTTTTCAGAAATTTATCTTTGCAAAGTTTCTTTCATTTTTCGCTTCTTTCTGATTCTTAGGGAAACGATTTAGTCAAACGCTACATCATCTGTTACGAATAGTTCATACTTAAATGTATTGCTTTAAAAAATGCGTACACGCTTCTAAGGAATGGAAAAAGGTGACGTAAGAAAAGGACTGTCAAAACCGAATGTTAGGGACTTGAAATCGATTCTTGTGAAAGTAACAAAATACGGCTTATGCTCAAGCAAATTTATAGTCCGTTTGGACTTTTTGACCCTATTTTACAGGCATAAATTTGCTGTTTTATACCCACCCCACACCCCCATCTTCTACATAGTTGAATAGACCAACTTGAGAAATTTAATAAGTAGTAGATTTTTATGTCAGTTTGTGTCTGACTAGGATTGCCACCAAATAGACAATGGGGTACTATAATTCGGCATTTGGGAATATGGGATATTGCAAATTATCATTTTGAGACATCAAAGAGCCACAAAACATAAAAATCTGACAATATAAAGAGAAACGGTTATTTTTTTAAGGAATTATTTGTGATCAGCATATTAGAAAACATCAAGAAACATCTTCTTGTTTAGTAGCAAAATCTAAGTTAAAAATGTAATATTTTTTCATCGAAACTTTGTCTGTTTGTAACTTCGTATGAGGGTACAGAAGACTAAAGCAACTTTTAATCTTTTCTTTTGGTTCGCAACCTCCTTACCTCGCTATCCTCTCTTGAAATGTAGAAACAAATGCGAACTTTAAAGCCGAACGTTACTATTACCACGTATACATGTGTAATTTTGTGTTTTATTAACTACGAAATTAAGGCCAAAAGCTGATCGCTTACATGGCCGGGTCCATTCCATGCCAATCGAGCTCTCAAACCCCTTTCATACCTTGATGTTTTCCGTAGCCCCAAGATGCGGACATCTAACATATAACGCAGCTATGTTTTCCTTGCATTTCTTTAGTACTTCTTTTGAACCAACGACACCAAGACCTTAAAATCTTATGTTTTATGTCGAGTTGTTCATCAAGTCTAGTTTAGAAAATAAATGAATTTGACAACATGAAAGTACCATTGACCCTTTAGACTTGACTCTATTATTACGGAGGTAACGACTTGTAGTTTTTTATTTATCTTTCAAGGAACGTTTGGTCAAAAATCTAACTGGCTTTCTCTTGACAACATTGAAAATTTGTCACGTTTGCCAAGGCGGATTCCTGCAGATATTCAACGAGTAGCATCTGCCAATACTCTAAAAGTCCTCTGTGGATCAGCACCGAAATGGAGGTAAATCAAAGCCTTGTATTTTGAACACCTTGGGGATGTTATCAACTACCCTTGGTAACAAGGCAACTTCTTCCCCAATGTTTGGAAACTTATAACATATGTAGTGAATATTTGCCTATAATTTGCTGTAACAAGTTCTTCCCCCTTAATTTAAAACTATACGTAAATATCCCAAACGTCGTTTCAGTATTATTGCATCTTCTTCCATAACCTTCTTATTAATACCACTTCCACTTCATTTAATTCTTTCTATGCCAAGCCCTTAGTTTTGTCATTTAACGGTTCTCTTTCACCAACTGTCTCTCCAAATATTGGATAGAGAGCCGATGAGGGTCACACCGTACTTTTAAACTGAAGTTGAGGATGAATAAACTCTCATAAAAAATGTAAATGTGCTAATGCTGATCATTACTGTGATGGTGACTATCAACACCTTTGCAGTGGTTAAAGTGAAGACATCATGTCTTTACCAAGTGTTGTTTTGTGTAAAAACATTTACAGCACCATGTTAGTGTAATGGAAGTTACCAAAGTCTTATATTGCTACAGAACAGCTTTTTAAAGTGTATCGATCGTATGATTTGAATTGTGATGGTTTCATATAATTGTAGTTCTTGCATTTTAGTCATTTTACTAAAAGTAATCATGATAATCTCGGAAGTATTGCGCAAGTGTGATGTAAGGTTCTTAAAAGGACTAATGAGGATGCCATGGACAAACAAAGTAGCCGATGAAAAGAAGTTGAAAAGAGCTGCAATAGGTGGAAGATGAGAACTGGAATACGTGGAGATAGGAACAACGCAGACATGGTTTGTAGGTAGGTGTATAGCCGAGAGAGGTACGCGAGTAATGCTCCTCCCAATGACGAGTCCAATCACAAGTTAAAAGATGAAGAAAGGAACCTTTTGTGCTGTTCGACTCGCCCCCATCCACTAGGGAAGGAAGGCTCCCACTTCATTTATGTTCCCAATCTACCAATGTCTAGCTACCTCCCTGATCGTACGATACGCTTAACAAAAGAATGGGCTTGTAAATATAGGGTTGAGTGAAAAAATGGATGAAAAGAGGAGCAGATGACGTAGGCGAATGCTTGCAACGCGCAGTTTGAATATATGAATCAGAGAATGAGCACTGGTATTGATAAAAGCTCTAGGAGTTGGCGATCTTTGACGTGGATAAAGACTGAGAGCAGTGGTATGTCATCATGACCTACTTCGATCAATACAGAACTTAGGAGCAGCAGGGGCAAACTTTAAAGCTTAATTAGGCAATGGATAAAAAAAGATGACCTTGAATTTCAATTTGGTTACCAAATAGTACCTCACAGCCTTTTCTAGATTGGTGTTTGTTTCGTAAATGCAATCAAATAGGTGACCACTCGTCAGCGTTTGTGTTACAGATGTTTCTACTATAGAAGGCTTTTGAGGGACTGCATGGTGATATCATCATATGGAGATAATCGCTATGTCTTATCTATTTTCTTGTCAGGCTAGCAAAGAATATACTGCATATTATTCAAATTGGTCGGCGCCCAACAAGAGCAGCAGTGAGAAAAGATGGACAGGATTCTGGCAGTGATCTGGATGAGGACCGATTTTATACAAGGTCCCGAATCCATGATATATCACTTAAGGAAGTTCTAGGGAAGAACTACACTCCGCACAAGCGACACAAAATGCCTCCAATAAACGTCAAGCCGAAGATGAATTACAATCAGTGTATCGTGTACTCTGCTTTACCATGGTCAGAATTGGTGCCCATCAAGGAGACGACTGTACCCCCTATCATTGCTCAGATTCAGGGTGCAAGGCAACAGAGACCCTCTGCTGTTGCACTAGATAATACTAATGGAAAACAAGGACGTACTAGTGGTACAGCTTTCACTAGGAAAATCAATACCAAGATACTGCCTTTTGTTAATCTGAAGAAAAACTAAATGGTGGTTGATACAATGGCAGTATGGGAAATATTTAATGAATGGAATCAAAATTGTATAGTTCTTATATCTCAGGTTGGGAAAGACGTCAGAAATTAGATTTGACAGCAGATGTATTACTAAAGCTTATAAATATGGTGTATAATATATATAATATATGTATAAATGTGACACTGTCAAATATGAATAAATTGCGATTTCTTAAATGTGTTAGATACTTGACAGATATGAATAAGGAGTACCAAGCAATCAAATCTTTTTTGTCACTTAATTTTTCACCTACCTGGCAACCATCATCACCATCATCATCATCATCATCAATATTTTCCATTGGAGAACGAAGTTCTCATCGGGTGCTCCCACTTTCTCAGATGACATGAGGAAGTAGTTGCAAAAATTGCTTCCTGTCCATCATACTACGTCTCAATTGAATTTCATCAACACCATTAAGCTTGAACAACTTGCCCCAGCGATTCGATGGATTGCCAGAGTCCCAGAATAGAAACTGTTTTTGTAAGCTGTTGTTATCAAGACGAGTGACACGAGCTATATACTTCAGGTGTTGCACATCCACAATCATGAACGAATAAAAGTTAAACTTTTATTAAATTTTGGTGAAAACGGAGCAAATCATGCAAGACACTTGCCAGATGAAAGGGGTGTCCAGGTCTGGTATTATTTGTTTTCTAGACCTCTCCGCTTAGCAGCAGGGAGGTCTGACATGCAA
>JAAAKL020014298.1:0-12014 GCA_010016065.2 Carybdea cf. marsupialis auct. non (Linnaeus, 1758) | reverse complement strand
CCTAACCTAACCTAACCTAACCTAACCTAACCTAACCTAACCTAACCTAACCTACTGACCTCTGTGAACAGATTTACATCCCTAGCATGGAAAATAGTATCGAAGGCAAGGCCGTGGACGTAATTTCCCACCGTACAATGGCTGAGGAAGTTATTTCCTGACGATATGTTTTATGATATGAAATTTTTCGATGCAACGTCAATTAAATGGTTTAAAAATCAGTGCGATGTTCGGTGCGTGATGGGAATGCCTAACTATAAAAAAAGGAACCAGAATGAATAAGGAATTTGAGTCAGACAAACCCCAGTGGGTATGGTCTTTTAAGTCCTGTTAAATGGCTGGCGGAGGACTCTTGTTTAGGAAGACTTGGGGGATGGGATTAGTTTGACAAGTTTGATAAACTGGGTATTCCCCTCGAAACCATTCGTGCTTGTCTGCTACAGTTTATATCAGCTTTTCGCTATAGAAGAGATTGTACCCCGCTTTTGACACTGGTAATGAACATCGGTCATGCGCAGGGAAAATATTGACATTATGATAGAATATGTTGGAGCGAAAACAGACTTTATTTGTTCTACTTTTGGTATTTGTGTTCTGTGCACGTATCATTAGACTTGTCAGACCATGAAGGGCGCGTGAAGAAGACCCGTGTCAAAGGTTACTGACTTCTTCTCATGTATTAATTTTATTGTGCGTTAAGAGGAGAAAGACTGGAAAGGAAAGCTCCTGATTTCGCATATATAAATGAGCTCTCTATCGGATACGACAGAGAACCTACACACTGCATGAGTGGTGCCTTCTGACACTGCATAGGAACTATCCAGGGAAGGTGATAGTACACCTCATTAAGTATTCTCTTGCTTTGGCATATCCTGGTTACCATTGATTTTAAACAGTGCATCAAAACGTGGGAGGTGCACTAAACGACGCTCTTACAATTTTTATTACTTCTTCCATACGCCAATGGAATCTCGTGAATTCGCGGGTACTGGGATCCATACCTACCACGGGTTAAACGAGACGCGAGTTTAACTCAAGATTTTAAACCCGATCAGAGAGCTTTGAATACAGGCGTATGGGCGGTAGTAGAGACGTGAAAAATAACTGTAGGAATCTTATTTAGTTTCCGTAATAGTTTCTAATTAACAAATCACCAAGAAGATGTACACAAATGTTATTCAAGCAAAAATATGGAAATACATTTAATAAAGTTTGTACCCTTGGATACGCGGCGGGTTGAGAAGTATCACGGATTAACATCAGTTCATATATTTTTTATTTAGGTCTATAACGTACTCTGGTCGCAGCTTTGAGATCGCAATCGGTCATGTTCTCAAGTGCTTCTCGATTAAAATTGTAGCGAAATAATTATTATTAAATTATACGAAATGATGACATACACTAAGTGATATGTTGTCTTCTGAAGTTGGTTCAGTTCATACAGAAAGTAATAAAGGACGAACACTCATTTGACACTTTCTATGCAATGGAATATTTTTACATAAGCATATGTTTTGGTTTACAATAGTCGAGGACACTACCACTTTACATTCCTTCCTGCGTGGAGACCCAAGTCTACCTAAGCACAATTAAAAAAATTGGAAGCCAGTCAGAATTAACATCTGCGTGATGAGATCCACCTCTTGGCATTACCCAAACGATCTTGCTTTATGATGGCAGAAGTAATAGGGAGGTGTGGGATTGGGTCCCCACATTAAAATTTCTCGTCCTTACAGTTTATTGTCCGTGGTCAGTTATTGTATTTAAGCTTTATCTCACATAGAGATATATGACCTGCAGACCAACAAACACGACAACATCCCAATATGTTAGATAGAAGGTCACTAATGTGTTTTACATAGTGTAATGCAGTTGGCTTGAAGGATGCCAAGGCCAAGTATGATAGTTGCCTTGAGATGATTTCTTTTCTATACGTTTAGCTCCAGGTACATGATGGCCTCCATTCGTTGGAATTAACAAGGGAATTCATATCGTCCACCCAACTGCAACTGGCATCCAAGAAGTGCTTGGTGCAATATCCGAACCAGGCTACAAATAATTACCACAACACACTCCATTTAGACTATCCAGATGTGTTTCTTAAATCTACTGGTAGAATAGGCACCTTGACATTTGCTGTCTTAAACGAAGCAGCTATTAGTAAATAACAGAAGCAACGATCGTTAACGAATTTTATCACTCGTATCAAAACGCGGAAAATGTCTGAGTATTTACGTAACAAGCTAACCAAACTTTTTACGTAGAACAAGAAGAGTGTGTATTACTGCTTTTCGTAAAAAAGGCTTCCCGGTGCATGTTGAGTATTTTATGTACGTTACACTCACTACCATTCCAAGAAGAAACCCAAGGAATAAAGCAATAAATAACTTGAAAAAGCGAACAGTCAGATCCATGGTTCCAGTATGCACTGTTCTCTTTAATCTCTCTGGTTGAAATCGAACTGTAGATATTCCAAGTTGGAATCAGTCACATTGCTTTACTTTCCACCTCGACATTCCAATGAAATGGACAATTGAGGACCAAGAGTGTTTGTTCACTTCACTAGGACTAGTCAGTAACCCTTTCACTGCACTACATCTGTTAACACAGTCATCAATACGTCAAGGTGGCTATCTTTGTGGTTAACTTCTAAATCTTTCCCTTGGATTTTCTTTGTATTTCTTACTTCCCGAACCTTGAAAACGCACCCTTTTACTGCTTGCTTTACTACTCAGTGGTGAGGTACCTGTTACAATGAGCGTTTAGTGCAACAGACGTACTCTAAGTGAAATAGAAGCATAGACGGTTGACAACACAACGGGTCATGAAACTATAGCAATCGTGGCGTGAAATTAGAGGGTGACGAAAAAGACAAAACAAAGAAAAAACCCCTACTATCTAATCCCTCCACTTGATATCAACTTGTTCTATTCAAGTTTATCTTGCTTCTTAGCATTGTGTTGCTGGTGCGGCTTTTCTTCATGGCGACTAAGCCTTTGGGCTAAACTTTGTGGGCGTAGAATTCGCGCAGTGGGCGGAACTTGAAATGTCATCATATAATCTGCTCTCATATATTGCTCACTATTTCCCTTTGCAATTAGATTAGATCAAAGCAACGTATGTATAATGTCAGTTTGAACTGTATTATTTTAATTCCACCTCTAATTAATCAACAGCTTTTCTCAACTGCGAGCAGCATGTGTGTAGAGGGTAGTGTGTATAAACCTGCACCTGTCTTGACATTAGACATTTATCAGGGCTGAGCATGTTGGTCGAGGATATGTTGCACAAATCCATAATTGTAATATGTTATCATGAGTAATCTTTGCAGGAGATATACCTCTAAATATGTTGTAAATTGTTATCGTAGTTGGTCGGAATTGAAGCTACAGAAAATGCAGAAACTCTTACTGGGGAAAAGGGGCAGGAGCAAAAATGTTTCGTACAATGACCAAATCAGCAGATCTGAATCATCTAGTTTGTTATGCTTTGTGATACGCGCGCTGCTATGAAAGACACTAGTAATTCAAGCATAACATTACAAGGAAACATCTATCAATCAATAAGGTATTCTCGAGAATAAGACAAATGTCTGTTTTCTTCATATCATGATATGCTATCTGATAATATTGCTAATACCAATACCTTTGTAATGTACAAGAATCATATGTATATAAACATTTATGTAATACTCATTAAAATACACAATATCTTTGACGTTTCGATATTATCTTTTTCAAGATATAATATTTTGAAAAAGATAATATCAAAACATCAAAGATATTGTGCATTTTAATGAGTATTATATAATATTTATACGCATAGGAGAATGCTGGCTTTTTTGAGTATATATATATGTGTGTATATATATATATATATATATATACTCCCGTATGAACGATCAGTTACAAAAAAAAAGAGCTTGAGTTCTGTACCTTGTTGCGTGAATCTTTATAAACTATTATGAGATCAACTCTGCTTCCTCTGACGCCACACTGGAGGAGATTGGATAGTGTCTCGTGTACAGCTGTCATATTCGATTAAGCCAAATTTTGTCAAAAGGAGGCGTATTGGCCATTACCAGATCGGATTCTTTTCAGAAGGTAACATTGATTTCGTGTGGAATCATAGCCTATCAGTTTAGAAAAAGGGAGTGAGATGATTTCACTGAGCATAGAGCTCGAGTTTCTCCAACGCCTCTCCAACATCTTTCAAATAGTCTAGTGTTACTTACGGAAAGGTCTACCAACAATGCTCTGCATAGGGGATGACTGCAGCTGTCAAATCTTTAACCAGACATTTTAAACGAGGAAGGCTGCTTCTTGGTGAAAGGGATGATTAACATGGTCCCTTCCAATGTCGGAAGGCTCAATTCCAATCAAAATCGGTGTCCTATCTGTGGGTGTAGATTTAGTGCACCCACTGATTGACCTCCTTATTTGTTGAGTGATAAATGAGTTTTGTGGAATTGTGACTTTGACTCGAGACAGGAGAGTAATATTCTGCCACGAAGAAGGAAATGCTAAAGAAGAGGCATATAGGATGACGAAATCAGGTTCCCAAATTTCCGGTGGCGAAGCCAGTACCCAGCAGTTGGTCATGCCATCACTATGATCACCTCCAAACAAGTAACTTTCAGAAGGAGTAAACATATCCACTGAAAACTGCAAACTAAACTAAATAGAAAAATTTAATATTTGGCAAATTTCATACTGCACTAATCTACCAGTCAATTCAGTTCAGAAAATCATCATTTGAAGTCTCTTGTAGCAAACAATTTTGCAAGAAAATGCATATTGTGTATAGTTGTATGCAAAAAAGTATGCTTTATTCCTCTTTTCATATAAGAACCTATGCAGAAATAATTGGATATACCTACTAATATAATTATTCACATGAATATTACAACATGACGCATATGTACTGTCAACTGTCAACAAAATATTAAATATCTATTTCAACTATGAAATACATAGACATTAATAAAATAAATAAAAATCCTTACTGGAATTGTCAAGGTCTTTTTAGTGAAAATAAGTGGTACTTGCTTGGGCACAAAGGAAGATTGATCTTCTAATATTGTATCATATTAAGTAAGTGGGGTACTAACATTTAAAAGTACCATAACAGGCTTCCTGTGGTCAGCTGCTATGAATGAAAAAGCAGTACAAGAGTAGATACTGCTACATTGCCTGTATTAGCTGCTAAGAGGCAGGGGTATTATGGGATGCCAACCCACTCATTGTTGCAGGAGTTTATCAGATAAAACAGAGAGAAGGAAATGATGGACATGTTAAATTATATATATCTGTAAATAAAAATATGTCAGACAAACCAACATGCTCAGAGAAAAGAAGAGTCATATTGCCTCAGTTTCCAAGTACACATTCTGTACCTGCTAAAATATTTTGCGAAAATAACCTAGATCTGTACAGTTTAGTCACATTTTAAAAACCAAATCATGCCAGGCTCAAGGTTCCTCTTCTATCTTTGTCAATTGATAAAGAGGAGGGCACTATAAAGTCACCCTTTCTCCACGCATACTACTCTCGGGGTACGATTTTACGCTTTTTAGACACGACAGAGGTATCTCTACATATGCCCTTCAGAATAAAGTCATGAATCAAGGCTTCAGCAATTTCATAACTTTGCTCCAATTATTTGTCTTCCCACTTGCCGTCAACAGTCCAAAGGGTCAATTTATGACCCCCTGAGAAAATGTGTCACTATATTGGCAAACAATTGATGCTCTAGATGTTCGGAATATTAGGAATATCAGGCTTGTAAACCCAACTTCGATAACCGCTGACCGTCGTGCAGGGGCACACAATGCAAAGTAATACCTTCCATTGTGTACGCTTCAAGAGAACTGGTTGAGGATGAATAAACTCGAAAACTGGAGGAAATCAAAGATATGCCGGTTACACACATCCTCCCCTTCGACCCTTGCAAGAAGAAGACAGTATCAATGCTAAATATGTCTCGTTATTGTAAAGAGGTTACCGCTTGGACAACGACAACCAAGTTACGCCATCGTGACAAGGCAGACTAATTCCTTGGATACAACGTGTGAAATCACTAGTGGCTGCACATGGCATTCTTAAGAAATGTCGTGTAAAAGGTAAGCTAACGTAATTCTCCAGCATGCGCATGCACTTTTTAAATCAATGGTCTAGAAGGGATATGCTGGGATATGCTGGGAGCCTGACGGGTAGGAACAAGAGGCAAAGAACCAGTATACAGAGTTCACTCTGTTACGGCGCTGCACGAGCACCAAGAATGCTAAAAGGGGACGTATGTAATATGAGGTAAAATAATGTGGAAAAACAAGGAAGACTAAAGCATCTTTCAAGAAATATGTCTAGAACTAATACCTCTCGAAAAGTAGCTCAGAAAAATACTACGACGTACGAGATGATAAATATGTATCATCTATTTCCTCAAATGTTTGTAGTTACACTGCTCGTGTTGGGGTTAAATATTTTCCACCTTCATAGGAGAACTCTGAAAAGTGAACATCTGTTTCTCAACTACAAAATCTGATTACAATTTTAATTCATTCAACTAGTAACAAAACATGATACCGAGGTGACGTCACTAACCTGCTTAATTAAAAGAGGCTGTAAGAGTCCATAAAACGAATAAAAGGCCTAAACATTACGGAGATTCCAGACACACGTCTGCACTTAACAAACTGTGCTGGCAAATCGTGTGCAACTAGCATAACGAATGTTGATGCCTGACTCATCTTGTAAATTCACGGTTTCGTTTATTGACTTATTCGGTCTTCAGTAAGAAGGAAGCAACAGTAGCTTTGTAATTTATGGATCTTCACTAGTTGTATCCCAGCTAGAGATTTAGGGAGCATAGAGAGCCATGGAATGGACTTCTTCGTAGCCTTTTCCAACTTTTATATCATATCGATTCTAAGGAATTTTACCGTATCCTCCATTTTATAGTGCAAACACTTTACTCTAAATCGCTGAAAATAAGAAGAGGCTCTAATCATACTTGAAAAATTGCAACTGCAATGAACAGAGATGAATATATTTCAACTTGTGGATAAACAAAAACTGTTTAAGGCAAGTTAAGGCTATTCTGGATATGCATAGTATATCTAAGTTATGGATAGTAAGCACGTTTTTCTCACTAGACAAAGAGAAGTTATTAGGGCATCAAATACGTATTTTTAGGGTCACTAAAGTTTACAAGGTGTTACCAACTTGAGGGATCTTGATTCCCATGGTTAACAATAGGGAACGTCAGAAGTCAGAGAAGCTTTCGTATCAAAAACACATGTTACTATTGCTCTTAATACCGGTGTTTATTTTTAGCAAAACCAGCATAAATTTTAAACAACTAGTAGGAGTAGAATATCGTCCCCAACATTTTTATAATTATTGTTAAAACCTACAATTCTGGAGACAGCACGTTATTTCCGAACCCAAACGTGACATAGAACTTCGTTTAAAACGAGTAATAACATATATGACGTGACACGATTTCGTCGACTGTCTAGCTAGTCATATTTATGCCTCCAATTTGCTCATTTCTATCCTCGCTTAGCGTTTAGTGACGATTATTCATTCACTAAATACTACAAACAGAACTCTATAAGTTTGCAAAACACTCCATTTTCCCTTATGGAAGGAATCTTCGTAAATCAAATCTTTCACACAAGTTACAACTGATCACCCCTGTTTGAACAAATCTTGGTGAAGACTAACTTAAACAATGGAGTAGTAAAAACATCTTACCATATCACCGGAAGTCACTTTCAGCAAACACGGCGGTGTTAATTTTGTCTGGGGCGTCGATACCACAGCAAGATAATGAGATGAAGACGTATTTTGTTACAAGAAAGCAATCTGAGTATGAATTTATTAATCTCCCTTTCCTCTTTTGGTGTTGGTAGTGTGGGAATGGTCACACAGTGTCTTTTAACTAACAAGATTTGGTATAACTCCTGAAGAGGTAAAGCTATAGCTTTGAAACTCTGCAGTAGATATAACAATAATAACAATTCACCCAGGCGCAATTTTGAACCTTTCAAACATCTGTTTTAATGAGTCGTTTTTATCGAGTGATTATTTATTCAAACGCTGTCTAACTATTTTGGAATATAACCTTCTATTCGAAGTATTTAAAAGTGGACTTGACTAATTTGCTAGAGGCACATCAGGTAGTTTTGTACTTTGTAAAAACCAGACATCTTGTAGATTGCAATAGTACAGTACCCCTATAAGCATTGGTTCTAACCTTCAAAGTTTGTGACGTCAGAAGCATCTTCTCAAATTGCGATAGGTTGCATGCTCTCACGTGTGGGTGACGGGGAGTTTAAAAAAGAATACGCTAAACGTAGCCTCTGCGTGTTATAAAAGGCGACTAAAAGCCTGACAGGGAAGGCAACGGCATTTCAAACTACCCAGGCCAAGAAGATGCCAGAAACCCAATGACTGAATGATGGCTGCTTGAAATCAAAGGGAACCTCGACCCGGAGGGACTCCTGTCCTGCGATGGGGCTTATACAACCTTCGTCCCATAACTATTGCAAAAAAAAGAAACCAACAACCAGTCTGAATGGCGTCATGGAACATGAAAACACTCTATCAAAAAGGGAAACTCGAAGGCGTCATCAGCGAGATGGATCGCCTTAAAATCAAAATTCTGGGTATTGTCGAGATGTGACGGACAAATTGTGGTTCCTTAAACAGTAGAGAACATCTATCGAGATTTAGACTTCGCTTTTTCTCAACGCAAGTCGAATGAAGTTCGGATCGTAATTGGAGACTGCCAGTCAAAAACGGCAGTTTGTCCTCATGGCTTAGGGCAGTTGAATGAAGGAGAGGAAACGTTTCGTGACTGTTGCAAGGGACACGAACTGGTGGTAAAGAAAACAAGGTTCCAGAGGCCTCCAAGACGTTTGTGCACTTAGACAAGTCCAGGAGACCGCACTAGAAACCAGATAGACTACATCGCAAAAGTCCAAAGGTTCAGAAAACTCTGTCACGCAGTGACGACCGTCATGGAGCAGATTGTGCAAGTGATCACCACTCAGTGATTGCAACTCTTCAAGTGAAGCTAAAAATGAAACAGGTGGGACGGAAGAGGAAGATTACATAGGTCTAAACACTGATCTCAAGACAAAGTCAAAAACGACGCTAGTCAAAGCTTGAATTCAATTAACCACATAAATGTGGCTCAAGCTTAGGAGCATCACAAGAACGCCCTCACTACCGTGAGGGACAGGTACGTACCTGAGTAACCGAGGAAGACACATGATGGATGGATGACTCAGGAAACCCTTCAACAAATGGAAAAAGGACGAGAGGCTAATGCCAGGACAGGTATGAAAAAATAAATCGAGCGCTAAAATACATGTGCAATAATGCAGCAGAAGAATACTTCAACGCAAAATGTAATGTAATAGAAAAGAGTTTCAATGGCAGTTTCAAAGAAGCCCACAAACGAAGAAAGGACGCAACTTGAAGACACTTCAGATACTTAACTACTGGATGCCTGATATCAAAGCAAGGAAAGCTCTTCACTGAGGAAAATGAAATCCTTGAAAGATGGAAGGGAGTACATAGAAGAGCTGTACGGCAATAACTTCCGAGTAGAAGAGCAAATCAACTTCTAGGACCAGCTCATAGGACCTCTAATTACCATAGACGAGATCAGAAATGCCATGTGCAAAATCCCTAACGGAAAAGTTGATGAACCAGATGAGTTCGTCCTAGTTGACGTAGTTGACATTTTACACTGTTCTCTGAATGTAATCTATGACCAAGAAGAGCTCCAGCTTGACCTAATCAGATCGATTTTCATTGCCAACCCCCCAAAATCGAAAGCAATAGAGTATGGAAAACTCAGAACGATGTCGCTCATGAGCCATGTGATCAAAGTTTTGCTTTTCCAGTTTCCGAGACCATTAGTAAAACTAGATTTCTCTATAACAGACTGTGTTCCCCTGTCCCTCCTTATTTTTGCCATGAAGTCTTGCTTGGGCTTCCTTTTCTTCGATGTCTATTTGCCGGTTCCCATAAGCTTTGGGTTGTGAGCTCAGTATGTTTGCACCCATTGCCATGTGATGCGCGTCATAGGGTCAAGAGGTCAACTCTTCAAAGAAACAATTTGCAACAAATGAACAGTACAACGCAGACGCCTATACGAATGATTGAATGATACGAAAGCGGTAAAGATTAAGTCAAGTAGCCAAAAATTTATCTTTGAAGTGAGAGAGAAAAGGAATGGGCCAGTCCGGGAGTTGAACCCGGGACCTCTCGCACCCTAAGCGAGAATCATACCCCTAGACCAACTGGCCGATATATTTTATGAGGAAAATATTATGTATATATACATATCTAAATAAACATGAGTACGTATGGTGTTGTCGCGGATCAAACCCAGGATCTCCCACACCTAAACTCCGGCTTTACCACTACACTAAATCGTGCAATAGTTAAGTCGTCAATCCGGGAAGTCGATCCCGAATTCTCACCACCACCACCAATCCATATGTTTTCGTTTCCCTATTAGCTTCATCAGTGCCATTTCTATGTACTCAGGCAGACACCGTTCTAGTAATCAATAAATAGTGCATAACTCAATAAACATGAATGTACATGGTTGCCCACAACCCCCTTCTCTAGTCTCCATTTCCGTTACTGAGCAACTAAAGAAACAATTTATTCAATTAGAAAGCATCAAGTTGTTTTAACAAACATATCAGACATAAACTCTGATGATCTTGTAATCTATTTAAACTGTGTGTAGTTTGTTGCATTATCGTGGTCTATAAGAACTTAATCGGTTCAAGCATTCCATTAATATCTCTAGTTATTGATCATCATTCATCTGTCAGTCTATCCATCTGATCAACCCTTATCCTCAAGTGGCTTTTAGCCTTGATAAGTGGTGACTCACTAGTACATCCTCAGCATTCCCTCCCCCCCTCCTCACACTATTAAACTTTCAGCATATTTCTACCCTCCCTACATATTTGACACTAAAGAATGGATCCCTTTCTGTTGTACCAAGGTTCATCATGTCCTCTTTGAATTTCCGTAGAGCTCCATTTGAGCCCTTATTTATCTTTTAGCTTACCAACTTCTTCTCCTTCACTTCTCTCTCCCTGTGTTATTTTTTTCTCTTTGTAACATGCCCAAACCATCTCAGTCTAAGCTCTCTCTTTTGCACTCCCAGCAGTTTGACTCGTTTGTCCATTAGCAAATGTTTTAAGACAGTTTCAGGCGAAAATCTGTGTAATTTCTTTCTCGTGATATCAACTTTGTCACAAGATAAAAGCGTTTTATGGCCATATTTCACTTTTAGGGAGTAACAACTTCACTACGCTGTTCATCACATGACATTGATCATGTGACCTCTTCGCGCCAAACTTAAACCAGTGTCTCTTTCATTGCTGTGGAGCTGTCATGTCAATTGACCGGACTAGTCAATTATTCCTGCGGACAAATTTAGTTTAATCTATTATGTGAGGTAAGTCATTGTTTCTTTATGTAAGAGAATACTCTTTGTAGACATTTTGTTATCGTCTTCTTTCTCACATCATTTAAGTTTGCAGCCATGTGCAATGTTTACACCTTCTCTCTCAAAGTGGTGTCAACGTATGCGGAGAAATGACTATGCCCAGCTAGCCTTATGTTAACCTATGTAGAAGCTTGCTTCATGAAATAAGGCACGTTGAAAAGAAGAAGAATCTAACTAGCACTTGCAAGTAGTTTATCCTGATAGACTTATTTTTCCCCTCTATCCTGGAGAATAAACATAAAATTGTCTCTACTTCATGGATACCAGAAAGAACTTGATCAGATTTATTGTATCGTCGTTGGCGGATTTTACAACGAGGGGGCCAATAAATATACATATATAATATATATATCAACAGATAGATCTCAACGAGTAGATCGAGAAGTTAATGTCTGTACCACGATCTTCCAGTATAAACAAGTCATTATCAGTGTTACGATACATTATGGTGGTGGTTTACTCAC